>JAVJIF010024840.1:0-69190 GCA_038442645.1 Agave tequilana | reverse complement strand
CACAAGTCTTCATCTTCTTGAAGTCTTCACTTGAAGGCTTCTCATCTTCTTGACTTGGTCCAAACTTGATCCAAAAGCTCCTTGGATCACACCGTGCTAGCTCCAAATCTTGACATTTTTATCCTTTGTTGAGCTATGCACCTACTAAGATCTTGATAATGAATCTGTCACTAATTAACACAAGATCATTAGTAAACATAACTTCATGAGTTGATCATCATCAAAACTAGAGTGATAGGGCTTTGGGCCAAAACCTCTCCCCTTTTTGATGATGACAAAATTCATGAAGTTATATATGCATGGATTAAAGTAAAGCTTCAAAGAAGCTCCCCCTTACTCATGCATACCCAATAAATAAATAAATATGACAATAAAGCACATGAATAAGTATGCAAATGTATGGAGTTAAACCAAATCAAATTCTTTTACTCCTATTTGCAAAACAAACATATATGCATAAACATAAATATTACTCAACATGCATATAAACCTCAAATTCTTCTCCCCCTTTTGTCAATCATCAACAAAGGGTAAAAACAAAATCATCAAATTTTTCTCCCCCCTTTTTGTCATAAACAAAGAGATCAATAAGGGGTTACATACAAAACAAATCAATCAATAAAGGTTATATGCGATATACATTCATGAAGAGGAAGACGCTAAGTTAACTTCCCTACACATATGCATTACATGAAGAAGGGATGACAAGCCCCATTCACATAACACATATTATGTAATGCATAAGAGGAGATGTGAAGCTCCCCCTACACACGTGTATCACATAAAGAAGAGTTGTCAAGCTCTCCAATACAAGATACACTCAACATGAATCTATATGTAGAAGAGATGTTAAGCTCTCCTTGCACATAGGCAATATAATCAAAAATTTTGAATTTTATCTTATAAAACAAATTTTGAGATATTTTAGTAAACCAAATTTTAAGATATCATAAAACAAAAATTTTTAACGTATCAGAGCTCTTGTAAAACAATCAATTTTAAGGTACCAAATTGTAAATAATCATTATTGTAAAACATATTGATACCAATTGAAATTTATAACAAATTTGAAATTGAAGGCATATTGATACCAATTTAAAATAATGATCAAATTTTTTATAAACTTTGTGCTTTTAAATATGAATACCAATTGTAAAGTAAGCACTAAAAACATCAATATATATGTATGATAATAGAAATTGACATTGAAGGCATACATATATATAAAAACAAACTTATGAGTATACAAAATATATCAATTGAGATACCAATTGAAATCACAAAGTGAAAATAGTGTATAACTCATAACCTATACCTTCCCTTTATATGCACAAGATAAAGGATTTGTTAATTAAGCTCACAAGGCATACACGCCCATCCATCCGCCATAGATGGTAGGGGTTTTCAAAAATAGATTTGAAATATTTTAGCATTGAAAATCACTACCAAATGAGGAACAATAACTAGTTAAAATAATTTTTGAAAACTAGTTAAGATCCTTCAAAAACATGAAACCAAAGCATATTTTTTCATAAAACATAACTAGATACACAAAAATTTAAGCACTCATGGTCTATAAGGCTCAAAATGATTTTAACAAAAGTGTGAGTGTTAAACGATCATGTAAATAGCATTTTTATGAAAATAGTCAATGAAGCTCAAAAAGATCATAAGTCACATTTTTAACAAAAACACGAAAAATCATTTTTCATCAAAACACTAATCTTCATGGTATATGTATGATTAATCCAATCCTAACAATACACATACATATCCCAAATATAAAAGAGTATTAATGATGTTTGCATGAAGGCAAGAGACTCACGGGTATACATGTATATTTATTAGATTTGAATTAATAATACATATACATGAAGTAAAGCATAAATAGGCAAAACATGTATAAAGAGAATCATCAAAACTAGTCTATACATATGCATATAGTGGATACAATGAGCATGAGTTCAAATATATATGAGTCAATTGTAGTTCACTATTCATATATGTATAAATGCAAGTTTGACACATTCTACATCTAAGATGTAAATACCACATGAAGCACACAAATCATAAAACATGAACATGCTATGAATATTATAATGAACAAGCATGAACATAAAAAGTAGGAGTTTAGAGATTGATACCAACTTCAAAGCTCCAAAAATGGTGGTCTTTCCACCAAAGCTCCTTGATAGTGATGCATCCCAAAAGTATGTCCATCATGTCCAAGTGCATCCACTACCAGGCACCGATCTTCTCACGTTTTGTGAGAGTCCTCACCTACATCAAAAGCAAATGGTGGGGTTTTGGTACCCATATTTTTTGGATCCTTTGGGGTTAGTCTTGTTGTAGGCACCCAAAAATTCTTATTCTTAGCAAAATTAAAATGATCTAATCTATCATAACAATATTTTGCTAAATGGCCTTTGCGGCCACAATGTGTATATACATACACCTTAGTATGCTTATGTGTAGGAGTGTGATCATGTTGTGCAACATAAGCAAATGCATGGTTATGATGTGCATGAATGTGTGGAGTTTGTTTCTTTGAAAACATTGACTCCAACCTATAATGATTAAAAGCACAAGAGTTCAAAGATGAACTCAAACCATCCATTTTATTTTTCAAATCTTTAATCTCATTAGTGGTGGCATGAAAAGCATGATGAGATAAAGAATCATTTTTCTTTTTCTTTTGTGAAACAAAATCTTTTTCTTTTTCACAAATTTTTCTTTTCAAAGATTTATTTTCTTGAAAACAACTTCTCTTTGTTTTTCTACCAAATCAATTTTATTTTTCAAAGTAGTGTTCCCTTCACATAAATCATTCAATTTAGAAAGCAAGGAAACATTCTCATTTTTCAAATCTTTATTTTCTTTTTCTAAGCATGCCATTTTATTTGCTAATGAATCTTTTTCTTTAAGCATGCAATTAAAATTCTTTTTTAAAAATTTGTTATCTTTTTCTAAACATGCAATGTTACTTCTAGATGAATCATGTTCTTTATGCATGCAAGCAATGTTCTTTTTCAAATTTTTTATTTTCTTTCTTAAGCATGTCATATTTTTTCAAGAATTGTTTGACAAAATGAAGTGAGCTCATCATATGACATGTCCTCATCATCGGATTCGGAGTTTACCTCAAGGGGGTTATCCCTTTGACCATATAGCACACGTTGGAGGTGTCGCTTCCAACGTCCGAATCACTCCCGGCATAATATAGATCTTTTTCGCCAAGGGAGGTGATGATGTTCTAAGCTACAAAAGCCGATTCAACATTAGAAATCCTAAAAAGATATTCATCATTTAGGGTACATTTAAGAGCATGAAGGGCTTTTGCATTAGTCTCAAAGTACTTGCTATTATTAATATATGAATCATTAGTGGTAGCAAGATATACATGAATGCCTAAGGCCTTGAGGTACAAAGACATCTTAACCTTTCAAATTTGGATGTTAAGAATGTCAAAGGTGGGTGGTGACATGAACTCCATGGTGTGTACACAAATATTGTGATTAACCTAAAATGAGGATCTTTAACTCTAGGTTGTTAGACCCAAATCAGAGTACCAAGCTCTGATACCAATTGTAAGTTCACCTAGAGGGGGGTGAATAGGTGATGGCTAATCTAATGGTCACTTAATGCCTAATAATGCGGAAGCTAAAACAAATATGACCAAATTAAATCTTTTACACTAATCACCACGTATAACCAAAGAGTGTTGCCGAATTCCCCGTGAAGGGCTCTGGACAAACTCCTCTAGATTCCCCTTGAATGGGTTGAGGTGCCGCGTTGGCTCTCTTGGTTAAATACAAGTGTTAGTCAACAATCCCAAGCAAGTATATCAATTAGCACAATGTATATCAAGCATGTAAATGATAAAGACAATAATTGAATGCAAGATATAACAAGAGACAGAGAGAGAGAGAGAGAGAGAGAGAGAGAGAGAAGCAATCGCAAACACAAAGGGTTTGTTTCGAGGTTCGAGCACACTTGCTCTACATCCCCGCCTTCAACACACGAAGGATTTCCACTATGCAAGATCCCAATGGATCTCTCCTCGGTGTCGCAACACCTACAAGCCCTCGGACTCCCTAGTCCCGTACACACGCAAGCTCACTAGCTCGCCGAGGCCGCACCTCGAACCAAAGAGTTCACAACCGAACTCCAAACCACCACGAGCACACTTGCCCGTCTCCTCAAAATACAAGAATGAAATCTTGGTGATCCCAACACTTTGATCACCATGAAAGCTCTCACTACAACACTCCTATAAGATGAATAGCAATGGATAGCTCAAGTGTGGTGTGAGAAAAGCAAGGAAAGAACTATGGTGAAAACTCAAGAAATCACTTTAAAACTCTTGTTAAAATCTTCCCTTTAGATAGGAAATATTTGCTCTCTATTTTGTGGAGAAAAACTTCTGAAAAGAGTGGGAAAAACTGGCTCAAAGCTCTCCTAAAATCTTAGCCCAAATAATGACCAAACCCCCAAATATATAGGCTGTCAAAAACTAGCCGTTGGGGCTTTGTCAGAACTGCCGGTCGACCCGTACGGTCGACCGCCAACGGTCAGAAATCCGACCATTGGAGCCACGGTCGACCGCCTGGGTCGACCGACCCACTGGAGCTGAGAGTCGAACTCTCTGTCGGTCGACCCGTACGGTCGGCCGAACTTTCCAGAGAGCAGCTCTCTGGAGCAGTCGACCCGTACGGTCGGCCGTCCTCCAGTGCACAAAGGCGTGCACATCTGTGCACGTCGGCCGACCGGTCCGGTCGGCCGACTTCAGGATTAGTCGACTTATAAAGGAGGAAGTCGACTTAAATGAAGCCTGAAACAGTTTTCTGGGATTAAAAATTAGTCTTTTTGGCTCAAATAAAATCCCATAAAATACATAAAATCTTACAAAAATAGTTTAACCAATATACTTTGATAATCAAACATGCTTGCACAAAATCAAGGCATGTTATAAAAGATTGGACTATTTTTGTAACTTGAAATATTTGGCTCATGATAAAAACTGTTTTTCCAAAACAATATTTTTCCAAAACATGTTTTTCCAAATCTTCATCAAATACAAAACAAGATATACTTTTAAAGCATAGTGTGTATGGATATGATCCACTACACAATCAAGATGAAATATCTATGTTTTTGACATTAAGCTCTAAATAAGGTTTTGGTTGAAACATATAACTTTGAATATCAAAAACCAAAACTATGTTTTTCCAAAATGAAAGTCTTTTCTAAATCTGAAAATTCTTTTATGAAAAGACAATTAAATCAAGAGTGTGTGTGCATGGTATACTTGAGCAATCCACCAACTATCTATCCTTTACATTTTACTCTAAACAAAAACAAAATCTTATACCTAGACACAAGTCTTCATCTTTTTGAAGTCTTCACTTGAAGGCTTCTCATCTTCTTGACTTGGTCCAAGCTTGATCCAAAAGCTCCTTGGATCACACCGTGCTAGCTCCAAATCTTGACATTTTATCCTTTGTTGAGCTATGCACCTACTAAGATCTTGATAATGAATCTGTCACTAATTAAACACAAGATCATTAGTAAACATAACTTCATGAGTTGATCATCATCAAAACTAGAGTGATAGGCCTTTGGGCCAACAAATCCTATAGGAGAGTTGTTATGAGAGTGATTTTAGGTGATCAAGGTGTTTAGATCACAAAGTATTCATCTTGTATTTGAGGAGGCAGACTTGCGGGTTCGCGTTGTTTCGAGTTCTAGTGAGAGCTCGGTGTAGAGGTGCGGCCTCGACAAGCTAGTGTGCTTGCATGTGTAGTTCTTGCGGGAACAAGAGAGGGACTAGTGAGTCCAAGAGTTCTAGTGTGAACTCCTTGTAGGTGTTGTGGCACCGAGTGATCTGGTGGGATCGATTCTAGTGAAAATCATTCATAGTGTTGAAGGCGGGGACGTAAAGCAAGGGTGCTCGAACCTCGAAACAAATCTCCCGTGTTTGCGATTGCTCTCTCTATCTCTCACTTGTGTTTATATCTTGCATGCTTATATTGCTTGATATATACTTGTACTTAAATTGATATATGCTTGGGATTGTTTGCTCACACTTATATTCAACCAAGAGAGCCATATCGGCACCTCAACTCTTATCTAGAGGAATCTTGAGGAGATAGTCCAGAGCCCGTCACCGAGAATTCGGCTACACTCTTAGGTTATACCTTGTGTGTTTAGCTTAATAGTTTTTAGTTTGCATAAATTGTTTTAATTCCGCATTAATTCATCATTAGATTAGCAAATCACCTATTCACCCCCTCTAGGTGATTTCACCTTCGGATTGAGATAATCGCCCACGTCTTCTGCACGACTTGTAAAAAGGTCATCCCATGCCTGATCGTCCCCTTCATCTACACTCCAAGTCTTAAAGTTAGTCACAGAAACAAGTGTTAAAATGGAAAGAAATGATATTACCTGTAACCGGTACAAGCTTCCCTAAAGCTTCATCGACAGTTGGCTCAACCACTGGTGGAGCAGATGGAGGGACATAGGTCACCGATGCTTCTGCCTTTTTAATTCGAAGGGTCCCACGACCTCAACATGAGGGCCTAACGGTTTTTTTCTTCTTCCGAAGGGAAGCACCTAGAGGAGGTGACCTAGATTTTCACTTAAAGTGAGTATCAGAATTCTTCTCTTCTTCGTCATCCTCTTCTTCCTAGAGGACAGCGGTAGCAGCAACTTTCTGAGCCGTTTCACTACCCACTTCACCCAAGCATGGGCTTGCTGCAACTGAGATTTCACTCTCAACCTCGGCCAAGAACTCTTCTAGGCCTAGCACCCGGACTCGCTTCTAATGTTTTTGCTCTTCTACCTTTCCTTTAAGGCGAGTTGTGATCCATTTGATTCCAGTAGAATTTACTTTATATGAAGATGGGCGCGCATTGGACACCTTGTACCACTGGCAAAATCCTAGGCTTGAGAGAAGATTAGGAGTCCGATGCGGCATGCAAAATCGGGCCTCTGTACACCCAGTAATGAAATGCCTTTAAGCCCTGGCACCATCAATCAGACTACCCATGTACTCGAGCCGAGGGTTGGGGTTACTGACATATGGTTGGTCATAACCAAACTGTCGAGTGAAGCGACTGTACAAATATGGTTCCAGATGGCACACATCACTGCACTGGTACACCAGGTGGGAAGGCCTGACTTTGACCAACCACTTGAATGTACCTTCTCCGAGCGAAGAGCGATCATTTTCAACATCTTGAAACTCTTCGTCGTATCCGATACTTGGGATATGTGGGAAGCACCAGAACAGACTATACGAATCTTGACACTCGACCAGTCTCCGAACTCACGTCAAATATTTACCTTCCCATTGAGAGTTCTTAAAACGGCGGAGGTGGGCAAAGCGGACACCCTCTGGTGCCTCTTCTCCCGGTTGGATCAGGGTCGGGCAATGAAGCGCAAATCAGGCCATCAGATACGTGTACATCATCGCTACTCTCAAAGAAGGCTCGTCACATGGGAAGATCAATTCCTTGCCCGCCTTAGTGGTGATCACCCTCTTACAGAACTGATCCGTCAATGTCCTGAGCCCGTTATGGATACGGAAAATCATGGCAGGTAGCAGATTAAGCGAGTATCTATGTACCCTGAATGATCGGGAGGATTAACAAGGGTGTAATTCCATCATGAGGCAGAGATGGGATTACACACCTTTTCAGCCAGCCTGACAAATAGCCAGCCAACAGGGTCATCCGGGATATTGGTCTTGAAGCTTGGAAGTGAAAACTCAAGAAAGTATCCCCTCATTCGTATTTACAGTCGTCCTCTTCTAGAACAATGTCTTCATGTCCTCCTGCCTTTATGGCCTTGGCAATCTGTCTGTCCGCTACCAGAGTTTGAAGATTTTCAAGAGGCCCGTCCATAACCGGGAATAAGTATTCAACCCAAGATTTCAAGTTGTTTATATACCCGCGACTAGGGTAGATAGAGGTCGAAGCAAATACTGAGTGGCACATCAATTCTCTGTACGTCTCGTACAAGGCCGGTTCGTTCTTCTCCAGCTGCGCCAACTCCTCAGCGCATGGAAAGTACTCCTCATATGGCTTGGAGCCTATATAGAGATTGGAGACTTCCCACATCTCATGGAGCGCCATGTCCAGCTCATTGATTGGTGTGAAAAACATACCTGACGTCAGGCAGTACATCTCCAAGATGACGTAGAAGTTAGGGATACTGATGTTTATCCCAAAGCATGTAGCTTTGACAGCTTCATGAGTGCTAACCGCTTTAGATCAGCATCAAACACGTCCAACACATACATGGTGAGACTACTCCATCACTGCTACTTGAAGGAGCACACCCTCCTTAGTGTCCTGAAGTCTGTAGCAGGATAGTTGCCACCCGTCTTCACAAATTGATTCAAAAAGGTCGGGACCTTGGCATAATTTTCCCCAATGGGCACTTCACCACCAATGTTGCCCCGATGTAGACCAATGACGCTACGAGGAGGACTACTCCTGGTGAAGTCACTCTGAGTTAGGACTCCCAAATGCACTGATTCTGTGCACCGACTCACGCCCCCATGTCATCGTTCTTGGCATCGTAACCGATTGGAAGAAAGTCAGGGGATAATGGCACTTGCTTTCCGGGAGATAATATCTATCTCCATCTAGGGTATAAACCCATTGTCCTTCTCCAACGAGTAGTTGCTGATCAGTATCTGAAGTTGTATCTCCAAAAATAAATTTTAGTTTTCAGTAGATCGTCCGGTCTTCCCCCTTCAGTTTGGCAGTAGATATGATTATGCGGAGGTTGCGTTCATCCCCGCCCAGGATAAGTGCATGCCTCTTCGGAGTGCTCCTTTTGCAAATAGTGACGCTTGCCCTTGAAATTGGAAGCAAACATTCCCATCCATCCCCCTCACGGATCTGAATGAACTGTTAGATGGGCTGGGAGCGTAATGCGCTGCAAAATAATGAAGAATAAACATGTCAGCCTTTAGAAAAGGAGAAGAAAAAGTGCAAGAAAACTCAAGTCATAGCTTCACTCCAGCAGTGAAACTAGCTTCGCTCTGAGGCAAAGCTTTATACTGCACAGGGGCAGAGTACAAAAAAAGCCCTAAGGGCTAGCTTCGGTTGGAAGCTTAAAAGGCACTTGTGCCTAGAAGAATTTAAAGGACTCAAGGTCCTCCATTTATGTAACACCTCGTTCCCAGAATACGTACTTAGATACGTGTTCTAATTTTCAATTGTATTTTGCAATATGGTTCCTGTATTTATTTTTATTTTATGATTATTTATGCTATTGTTTTGCATTGGATCCGGATTCGTGAACTCGGAATCAGCCCTAGTCTGAACCAAGGACCCGATCCCAGTGTATTGCTCGATTTGGTCTTTTCGGTAGTCAGATTTGACCGATTTCAGTTTCAAACATTATTTTTCAATATTTTAGAGTTTTCATGATTTTCTAAAAAATTCTAAAATAAATTGCAAAATCTTCAAAATCGGTGTCAATCAGTTCGCTGATCGATTCCAGGATTTTTAATTTACAACTTGAATTTCTAAAATCTGTTTCACATTATTTCTTAGAATTACATTTTCTATCTTAGTGCATTTTTAGAGATTTTTCTGAATTTATCGAAGTTCGACCGATTTTAGAGTCGACCCGTATCGCTGATAGATTTCAAGATTTTATTTTGAAAATATGATTTAATTTCTTGAATCTGATTTTGCCATGTATTTTAAAATAATATTTACTATTTTAAGAATTTTTTGAGAGCTTTCCAAGTTACTCCATTTTTCTGACATTTTTGATATTTTCGGTGTTTTCTCGAATTTGGAGTCTTATCTAGATAATTTCCTTTTCTATTTTTCTTTCTTTCTCCTTTTATTCTCATCCCCTCATTTTCCCCCTATTTTCTTTTTCTATTCTTTTTCTTTTCCTCTTTTTTCCCTCCATACAAACCCCTCCTAAGTATCTTCTCCTCATTTCCTTTTTCTTCTTCTTTCTTCTTTATTTTTCTTTTTCTTTTCTTTCTTCTCCCCTGGCCAATGGTAGCGCCGCTCCTCCTCCTTCTCCGTCTCAAATTTTCCTCTCTCTCTCTCCACCATTCCTCTTCTTCTCTCTCTAAATCTCACTCCCTTTCTTCCAATTTCACTCTCCATCACTCTTAATTTCTCCCTCACTCTCCTTCTCTCCACTCCAAAACCGGCCATGACCTCCACCAGTACGCACGACGACACCCCAGGCTGGCGGTGGGGGCCGCCCAACTCTGGTCATCCACCCTTCCTCTCCAATTTCACCTCACAACACCACAATCTCCTCTACTTTCATCTTCATCATCCCAACCACCATCTCCTCCTTCAACTCCTCCACTACAACCACCACATCACTATTATCACCATCTAGATCTTCACCTCCTCTTTTCATCTCCACCACCTTCTCCCAATCTCACCACCAACTGCCACCACGACCACCACCAATTTCACCATCCCCAATTTTCCTCTTCCTCAAAATTCACCATCAAAAGCACCTCCCCCACACCTCTCTTTCCTCCTCCCTTTTCCCCTCCGAGCTGGCTGGCCCCCTCCTTTGGCCGGCGGTGGCCGGTGCGCCACTAGGTCGGCGGCGCCTGCCCTTGCCGTGAGCCCGTCACGGCACAGCTATGACCTGTGAACCCCCTCTCTTTGACTCTTTTTCTTTCTCTCCTGCATTAGCTTATCTCTCTTTCTCTCATAGTTTCTCTCTCCTCTCTTCTCTCTCTTATACTCTATCTTTATATATATATATATATATATATATATATATATATATATATATATATATATATATTATATATTAATATTAGTGGGGTGTACACGTGCTTTGGGATTCGAGAATTTATGGCATTTTTTGAAGATTTATAGGCGAGTGTCCTCGCCTCTTTCTGGTTTCCTCGCTTCGACGGGTAATTATATTTTATTCATGTAATTTGTGTAATTTCTAGGACTGTATATGTGTATTGGTGTATTTGTATTTGTATTTGTATGTGGTCGAGTGCCTAGGACTGTACATGTATAATAACTGTGATAGATACTTGTACTAGGGTAGTTTACTTCCTGTACATATGTCATGCCTGTGATATTGTCTATTACTGCTTTATTATATACGTGTATTCGACACTAACACCTATTGCAGATACCTATACAACCTCTGGGCTTAACAGCTCCGCGGTTCAATATCAGCTTTCGAGCTAAATCCTCTGGGTTTTCTAACTTCGTCGGGAGCTTAGTTAAGTCATGTAACTGTGTAATTAGCCTATTGGACACCTCATCAGGCACGGCTTACTACGCCCCACTTTACTCAAACCCTTAGGTTTTAATAGTTATACCGTGTATCTGCGAGTCGAGCTTAATCGTGTAGCCTCGTCAGACACGGTCTAGCTATACACCTGTTTGCTCAGCCTCTGGGCTTAACCTCTCCGAGGTTTATTAAAGTCCTTTGAACTTTCTAGCTACGCCTGAAAAGGCAGCTTAGCGCTCAGCGTTTTACCACTAAACACGCCTAGACAGATCTCTGTCAGATTTTAAACTCGCATCTTAAGCCGAGTGGTTCTTGAGTTCCACCGGCGATTTGGTGATAAAACTTCGTTCACTGATCTTATCCCAGCACTACTTTGCTTCGCTTGGATGTTTGATTGCTTTTTTGCCTGCTTGCCTGCTTGATAATTCAATATTATTCTATATATTCTTTTTACTGGTTGTGAAGTGTTTGAAATATTTAATTATATGTTTTTCAATATCTTGTTACCTGACCTGTTAATTACTAGACAACTGATACCTGACTCCTGACTTGTTACTAGTATCACATCTCAAGTACCTGAATTCAGAAGGATGGAGAGTAGAGCTAAGTACCACACGGAGCAAAGTGTCACATCACACACGTGGTGGGGGCCACCTCTTGGTATCTGTGGGGGCCACCTCTAGTTATCCACATCACGTCCTCTTTGCACCTATTACCCGGAATGTATATGGTATGGAGCTAAGTGCCACACGGAGTAAAGTGCCACACCACACACGTGGTAGGGGCCAACTTTTGGTATCCGTGGGGGCCACCTCTAGGTATCGCCTACCCTGACCGTAATTTTCCTGCCTTTCTGATCTAGCACCTAACATGTAACAATAATAATATTAGGAACATGAGATATTTGGTCTCTCCTTCGTTTGGGTATTGGTACTCATATATCAGATCCATTCTTCTAGAGTACACATCCTAGTACGGACTACTAATGGTGTGAGACATTGGTAGGGAGATGATTGAAATATCAGACGGTACTGATGTTTATTATTAGATAACTTAAATTGTAGCACATTAACTTACTCCTGCATGACTTAACATATTATAATCCAACAATTCATGATGTATAACTTGAGTTGGTCATTCTGATTTATTATTTATGATTCTAGGTTGCTACACCAGATTTCCTGACCTCTTATTTACTGCTTGTATCGGCATGCTTGTGACTCAACACATGACCCTGTATCTGATATAACTTAATTACCAAAAAATAATAAAGTCAGGAGCGGGTGTTATTGAATCACTTCCTCATCCGAATAATGGTGTTCGTATATCAGAGTTTGGATTAGGTTCTACGGAGTGCGGACCCAGTATGAACTGCCAGTGGTATGGGACACTTGAAGAAAGTGATTAGAATAACAGGCGACACTGATTGTTTTTATTGTACGATTAAGTTATTCTACTCATCACTTGTTTATGATTTTCGTGACACAATAATTACTTCTGACATTCCTGTTCTGTTACGCTGAGGGCAACTCAGGTTGTATGAACTCAGATAATGGTGACGTGGGGTATATGGTATATAGATGAGAGTTTTCTTATTTGAATTATTACCTCGATGTATCAATCTTATAAATCCAAAGTCTGAGCTCGTATGACTAGTTTTGTCCACATTTTTATTTGATACATTACTTGATGTCTCACTATATACTCATGTATGCCTGTATTCACGATACAGTTTTCTATATATGCTTTTCTCTTCGAATTTATCGATGCACGTGTGCCTAACTATGCACGCTGCTTGGCATTCACTACAGCACTTATTGGGGAGTTCTGACTCCTCTGGATCTGCATGTTCAGATCTCAGAGCTTGAAACGTGTGAATTTCTCCCGGTTGCTTATCAGAGATGCGCACTGGAAGCGTGGATCATCGAAAAACTTTTGAGGCTCTATCCTTCCAGACCCCCTGTTCGGCTATCGATTTTTCCTTTTGTGACTCTTGAGCGCTTTTTGTGCTGTTCATAATTGTATATTTCTTTATATTCTCGCATTTGCGCCATCGGTAATGTAATATTTTGTAATATTGTGTCATATCCTTGGATAACTTTGTAATTGTACTCATATGTTAGAATGTATAATGCACCATATACTTTCGTACTCTGATTCTTATTTGTACTGATACTTAGTGTATATATGTGAGGGTATTTCTGACCTACGTATATACGTCATAGTAACGTCTCCGTACCCCGGGGTCAGGGCGTTATAGGATGGTATCAGAGCCTAGGCTCTCACATCTTCAGTACAACCAGTTGGCTTATTAATGGGATATTAATTTGCAACTAGAACGCATGAGTCCTTGGCTATACATTCCAACCGCAAGTACAAAGTTATTTCTTCTTTCCAGATATTCCATCCTTTGACTCTTGAAACCCTTCCATCTGCTTATTTTCTGTCTCCTATTACCTTTAGACCAACTTAAACATGGAAAGACGAAAAAATCGTGATAGTTCTGGCCCTTCTCAAGGTGACCCTCATGGGAGGAACGATGATCAGATGAGACTCCTGCAAGAGTATGATGGAAAATTAATAGAAGCAGATGAAGATCTTACACCAGGACTTATTGATAGTATGGGGTGAACCAAGACCAGGAAATATGACAATTTCAGGCGACTGCAACCGGCTGTGTTTTCTGAAACCGAAAGTCCATTGAATACCGAACAGTGGCTAATCGACACGATGAATCTCTTGAAGGCAGCTCAAGTCCCAAACGAGAATCAGATGGAAGTAACTAAGATACAACTGAGAGATGTAGTAAGAACCTGATGGTTGGCAGAAAAAGCGAGACTGAAGAAGCCCATTGCTTGGGACCAGTTCTCAGAAAGTTTCTATGAGAGGTTCTTTTCGAAGACGGTACAGAAAGAGATGGAAGAACAATTTGAAATCACCTAGAGGGGGGTGAATAGGTGATATGGCTAATTTAGAAACTAAATGCGGAAGCTAAAAACAATTTGCAACTACACTTAGTACAACCAATGAGTGTAGCCGAATTCCCCGTGAACGGCTCTGGACTAACTCCTCTTGATTCCTCTGAATAAGAGTTGAGGTGCTATATGAAGCTCTCGTGGTTAAGTACAAGTGAGGCACACAAACACACAAGCATACAAAAGATATGGCAATATGAATCAATGCAAGGAAACACAAACATACACAATATGATATGATATGAATGATGCAATGCACAACACAAATAAAGAGAGAGAGTTTAGAGATAATGGATCAAACGCAAACACAAAGATATGTTTCGAGGTTCGAGCCCCTAGCTCTACGTCCCCGCCTTCACCGAGAAGGATTTCTAATCCACTATCTTGTCCACCGAGGACTCCCACCGAGGGAACCTCCACCGAGAAGGATTTGTACAACCAGGAGTACCGAACTCCTCTCTCAACCAATACAACCTCCACCGAGGCAAACAATCACCACCTCACACAAGAGGGGTAGGCCCGTAGCCAAACAACCACAAATCACCTCTACCGAAGAGGGATACAAACCAACCAACTCCACCTCACCAAGAGGGAGCAAACACCAATCTCAACCTCTACCAAAGAGGGAGCAACCCAACAAAGAAAGGGTTTACAACAAGTGGTATATCACAACCACAAACACAATCTCTTTTCCCACAAATAAATGATCCTAATAGAATAGGATAGAAGATATAGCTCAAGTGGAAAAATTAGGTGTTTTGGAAAACAAAAACTCAAGGAAAATACTTGGGAAAACTCTTTTAATATGATGGAAATGAAGAACTAAACCAAATCTCCCAAATATATATTTTCTTTGATTTTTCCAAAAACCTAAAACAATAAAAAGATAGATCTTTTGGCACTTAAACTCTTTTGAAAACTTGCTTTTAAAAACCAGAGAATAGGGAAATTTTTGGCTCTAAAACTTGGTGGAAAAACCCAAAGCAATGGGGTTTATATAGGCCAAAACCCAACTAGCCGTTGGCTGGATTTTTTTCAGCCAACACAGCTGGCGGTCGACCGCCCGGTCGACCGCCCAAAAACAGAGAGCAAAGCTCTCTGGCCGGTCGACCGGTCGGTCGACCGAGCCCTGTGCCTGGCCAACGTGCACAAGTCTGTGCACGTCGGTCGACCGACCGGTCGACCGACTCTGGAGCTCGGTCGACCGGCCGGTCGACCGCCAGAGCCTGGCAGGCAGCAATTTGGGTCAGAAAAACTTATTAAAAAATATTCTAATAAATTCCATAAATCTTCTAAAAATTCACAAAAATAGTTTTATCATATTACATGGATATACAAACATGTGATAAATATTTCAAGACAAATATCAAACATTTTGAACCATTTTTGTGTCTTGCAAATATTATCAAAAACCAAAAACTGTATTTTGTCAAACTTGAAATTTTCAATAGGAAATCTGATTTTTCCTAAAACTCATAGAAATACAAAAACATGATATTTGAACATTATTAGGCATGTTGCATATGGACATAGGTCCAATATACAAGAAACAAATATATATATCATAGTTTTTGTCTTTAATTCCAAAATAATATTTTGTTGAAAATACCAAAACATAAAACATGTGTGTGTTGTGAACTTGAGCATATCAACTATCTAATCTTTACACATGGATCTAAAACTCAAACTAAACTAGGTACCGATGTCTTCTTGTAGAGCGCCGTCTCCAAGCCGACTCGATCCAAAACTTCGTGATCTACCGAGCTTGACTCCAACGAGTGCAATGTATGGTCTTGATGCTCGGGCTCTGGAATCACCATGTGAAAGCTTCCAAATCCTTGTTGAAGCTAATCACCAACTAATATCTTGATAAATGATCTGAAACTTAAATCACAAGATTATTAGTAAACATAACTACATGAGTTAATCATTATCAAAACAAGAGTGGAAGGCCTCTGGGCCAACACAATTTATCAGATTGCAGCAGAAGGACTGAACTGTGGACGAGTATATGCTGAGTTTCTATGACTTAGTCGGTTCGCACCTACATGATAGCCAATGAGGAAAATCAAGCAAGTAGATTTCAGTAAGGCAGATTGGGTTCTACCAGAGTGCGGACCCGATGTGAATTGCCAGTGACATGTGACACTTGAAGAAAATAATTAGAATAACAGGCGATACTGATTGTTATTATTGTACGATTAAGTTATCCTACCCATACCTGTTTATGATTTCCTTGACACAATAATTACTCCTGACATTCCTGTTCTACTACACTGAGGGCAACTCAGGTTGTATGAACTCAGATAATAGCGACATGGAGTATATGGTATATAGATGAGGGTTTCCTTATTTGGATTATTCCCTTAACGTATTAATCTCATAAATACAAAGTTTGAGTTTGTATAGCTAGTTTTGTCCACATTTATATTTGATACATTACTTGATGTCTCACTATATACTCCTATATGCCTGTGATCACGACACAGTTTTCTATACATGCTTTTCTCTTTGGATTTGTCGATACACGTGTGCCTGACTATGCACGCCGCTTGGCATTCACCACATCACTCGTTGGGAGTTCTGACTCCTCTGAATCTGCATGTCCAGATCTCGGAGCTTGGAATGTGTGGATTTCTCTCGGTTGCTGATCGGAGATGTGCACCAGAAGCGTGGATCATCAGCAAACCGTTTGTGGCCCTATCCTTTTAGGCCCCCTGCTCGACTATCGAGTTATCCTTTTGTGACTTATAAGGCCTTTTGTACTGTTCATAATTGTATATCTCTTTATATTCTCGCATTTGCGTCTATCGATGATGTAATATTCTTGTAATATTGTGTCACATCCTGTGATAACTTTATAATTATACTCATATGTTGAGATATATAATGCACTACGTACTTTTGTACTCTGATTCTTGCATGTACTGATGGTTAGCGTATATATGTGAGGATATTTCTGACCTACATATATACGTCGCAGTAACGTCACCATACCCGCGGGGTTAGGGCATTACAATTTAGCTTCGCTCTGAAGCCCAGCTTCGCATTCTGCCAAGATGCAGAATGCAAAAAGCCCTAAGGGCTAGCTTCGCCTGAAAGCTTGGAGAAGAAACCTTCAGTTTTTAATTTTGATCAGCAAAATTAAAGGAGAATAAATCCCCTAAATTTTGATGAAATCGAAGTTGAGGGAGTTTGACTCCCTAAGATCATCGAATTCCAGTGAATCACGATGGATTCACCGTGAATTAGCCAAAATTGGCTTTGAAAGAGATTAAAAAGTTCTAAAAATGAGAAAACCCCTACTAGCGATCGGCCATTCAATGACCAGAGGAGGCGGCATCGCCGTCGCAAAGGTGGCAGTCTCTTTCCCTATGCGTTGCTTAGGTGCCATTGAATCTTGCAAGAGATCTTGAAGAGTCTTAAAGGAAGAAAAATCTCTGAAATATCTCGAAATTTTGAAGAGAAAATATTTTCTTTGAAGTTCAGCCAAGTTTGACTTTTATAGACACTGTTGTCTCAAGCTTCGCCTCCTCAAAAAGAGTGCAAAGTTGTTGTTTCAATTAAATTTGAAATGACCGTTTGGAGGTTAAGAAACCCTAAACAGTAAAGCTGTTTAACTTCGTTCGAATGTCATTTTCAGCTTCGTATGAAGCTTTATTTTAGTTCTGCTGTGAGCTCATCATTAGCTCCGCATGAAACTTTGTTCCAACTTCGTTGCGAGCTTATTTTTTAGCTTCACCTGAAGCTTCACTTTAGCTCCGCTGCGAGCTCATCACTAGCTCCACGTGAAGCTTTGTTCTAACTTTGTTGCGAGCTCATTCTTAGCTTCGCCTGAAGCTTCATCTTAGCTCCGCTGAGAGCTCATTTATTAGCTTCACATGAAGCTCACTCCAACTGGAATTCCTAGGCTAATCTATCTGGCTACCTACTTCAATGCACATTTGCATCCAATCCAATGGGCTCTTCTGATCTAATCAATGTCAAAATTTAGGTCACAAGCTTCAGGTTCAAAGTGTTACGAAATCTGCACCAATCCATTACAGATTCACGAAAACTTTGAAGGGGGTTTTGTTGACTCTCTGAAAAGATAAACTCTAAGGCAGCTTTGTAACCGATCCAAACGATGTCTAACTTGTCGACACTTCTAAAAGAAAAGTCGTAGGCAGGCTGAAAACCAGTCCATCCCTAATGGACAAACCAGTGATTTGGACTCCACTGATTCAGTGAAGCAGACAGTGATGCCTTCTGAGGAAATCCCAAGAGGCTAATACCTAGCTTCGCTGCAAGCTCAGTTCTAGCTTCGTAGCAAGCTAGGAGTAGCTCCGTTGTGGGCTCATTTCGTAGCTTCGCCTGAAGCTTTTCATAGTTATGTTAAGAGCTATCTTTTAGTTTTGCGGCAAGCCCTTTTCTAGCTTCGCAGCAAGCTCTGAATAACTTTGTTGTGGGTTCATCTTCTAGCTTCACATGAAGCTCTTTTGTAGCTCTGTTGTGAGCTTATTTTCTAGCTTCGCATGAAGCATAACTCCGTTGCGAGCTTTTTTGATCATTTTTGACTATTTAAATCTCAACACGAGATTAATGTGATTGATATTACTTTTTGGGCAGTTAATTGTCGTGATCTCTTTACCCCTATATTAGTTGAAAAAGATCGAGAGAAATCCCTCAATTAGTTGAAGACGATCAAGAAAAATCCCTCATTTAGTTAGAGAAAATCAAGAGATTTATAGCCAGCTGGCTGATTAACCTCGCAAGCATGTTCTAACTTCGCACAAGCTGTGTTTAGCTTCATAGCAAAGCTACTATTTTTAGCTTCAGGTGCAAAGCTAAACTGATAAACTTTGTTGATTTTCAGGGGAGCAGTTACACCCCATAAAGCCTATAAATAGCCCATTATAAGGATGGGTTCAGGGCTGAAGTTTGGAGAGATTAGGTGGCTGAATTTTTCAAAAGAGATCAATCTCTAGCTCTTGAGGTTAATCAGAGAATTATATTTCTCTTTGAGGGTGCCAATACCCTAAATCTTCCATTCTTAAGAAATTTTCAGAACCAGTCAAGAAGGAATTCCAAGTAAAAGACCCGAAGACTTGATTGTTCGCATCGTCAACGAAACAATGTGGTCATGCGCCGACCAGACTTCCATCGGCACACTTTCCCTGAAACTCTGAGAGGAGAGTTCTTGAAATTTTTCATCTTTTACTAGTAACTTCTCTTCAACTTTTGTAAAGTTTTCTCACATTGGAATCAATAGAAAATAGTAGGATTACCCATTCTGCTGGTAGGATAGTTCAGTCAGGTGGTAGAAACAATAGAGAAAAGAAATGAGCAATATAATACAGAATAAGTATGCACAATAGATAAGCAACAATAAAAAATAATATGGAGCTCAACAATTTTAGAGTGGTTCGGAAAACTCTCCTACATCTACCGCCTAGAGGTCTCCACTCTAGGGTTTTCAAATCCACTATAAAGCTTCTTCCGGAAGCAAAACCACCAAGACTCTATCTTGAGCTTGAATTTTTCAACCACCAAGATACTACCCAATCTTGAATTTCACACTAACTCTTCCTTGAGGCACAATAATTTAGATCGCAATAAAATTTGTTCTCTAACAATAATGAGAACTAAAAATAAGCATAATGAACAAAGTAAAATAGCTGTTACAAATGGAGACTCTATGTAATCGAATAGTTCTAATTATTATCTATAGCAAATTGGCATGTCAGGTTTCAATCAATAGTCAAGAGAATATGGAGATAAAGATAAATTAATAGAACCAAGTTTCTCTAATAAATAGAGAGTGAAATGAAGCTCAGAAAATCTCTTGTATTGAATGCTTGAGGCTCTTTTGAGATGATGTTTGTTGAAGAGAATTAAATGTGAGTGAATGACTTCAATAACTCTTACTTGAAGAATAGAGAATCTGAAAGTTAAAGCTCTTGATAAAGAACAGTTTTTCTCACTATAAATTTCTTTTCTGAAAGTTGGTCATTTGCAGTGAATGCTCAACAGAGCTTTTGTGGAGCAAGCCAGTAAAAGAGAGGAGACTGGTCCGTTAGAGAGAGGGTTACAAATCTTTTCGTTGGAATATTTAATGCTACTGATCAGAGATTGAGTGGCTGGCCAAAATCTGAACATTAAATAAACCAGCAGCATATTGCAAGGAGAGGGAAAGATTGGCCTGAGGTAGAGATGGAGAGAGATATATATATTTCTCTCTAAAATATATAGCTAATGGCCTCCCCTTTAGCTGTAAAGAGGTGACATAAAAAGGTATTTTCAATAATTGACAGCATAGAAGAAAGAGTGATCCAGTTTGTCACTTTGGAAAAAGACTACAACTGCAACTTTAATGAGGGACAATCCACTTGTAAATAGATAAAGCTGAAAGTATGGTGGGTACAAGAAAGATACTCCCCATATGGTACTAGATAGAGGTGACCACAAAATATACTTAGTGACCAGAATATAGAAACAAGGACAATGTAATATGTGTCACACAGAAAATATTTCTGTTGACAGTTTCTGGACAGAGTGGTAGAAGCAGAAATAAGATGGTAGGATTATACAAAGGTGGTAGAATGAAAATCCTACTACCAAAATGTATCAAGTAGAATTAGGATTGTGAAAACCCATTTATGCCAATAAATGAAGATAATAAAGATTATTTATTTGATTACTTACATGATATCTATTTTGTATGAAATTTGTAGCTCAAATGTTCTGTAGCTCCTTCTTGCTCTTTCATTGCTTGATGAAGAAATTTGTGGAATTTTACATAATTTCTTCCATCCTCCATATGTATATAGCATTGGTTGCTCAATCCATCCACCCTCCAATTATAGTCTCATCCTGATATAAGACACACTACTAATCCAACTTATTAGTAGCTTAATTTATAGGTTAATTACATCATCAAATTCATAAAAGTTACAGTCTATTCATTCCTTCAAACAGCTCACGAAGGACTTTATTCAACAGTTCATCACGAGCAAGAGAAGGAAGAAGAACCATGCCTCTTTAGTTGGGATCATACAGGGGAAAAGTGAGACCCTCTAGTCTTAGCTTCAAAGGTTCAACACGGAGCGTCTCGAGGTGGAAGACGATAGCCCAAACATCGTGATGACGACACTCACTAGTGATGTTCACCGTCCTGAGATGGCTATCTCCCTCTTCACTAGACCCCCATCCACGTTGGATGCTTTGATGACAATGGAAGAGCGGTATATGAACGTCGAAGAGGTTCAAAACTCAGAGGAGGAAAAGGGAGTCCGAGCTTTTCGCAATGATTAGAAACAGAAAAAGGAGGAGCTCGAGCCCCCTCCTCAGCAAGGAAAGAAAAAGGGGAAGAACACTCCACCCCTTAATCCTCCTTGATCTGGTGGGCCTATGTAATTCCTGGTTGGACACCCATAAATGCACTTCCGGTCTCATATTCTGAGCAGATGGGGGGGAACCTTGCTGAAGGATCCTCCATCTCCATGAGGTGTCCCCTGAGAGACGCATCATGAGTAAGTTTTGCAATTATCAACATGATCATAGGAATACCACGGACAATTACAACCAGTTCCGATCGAATATCAAAGAACTGATCCAGCAGGGTAATCTGAAGCAATATGTGAGTAAGGGCGCACCCCCAAATCAGACCCCAAAAGTGGCATCTGAGGCACACCCGATGCAGCCCACCGTTCATGCTACAATTAGCCGTCGGGTGATTCATGTCATCTCTAGAGGCCCAGCAGTTGGGGCATTTCTAATGCTCAAAGAAAGAAGTATGCCCATAGTGTACATGTAGCTGACCTTCGCAGGAAGAAGACTAAGACCACTGAGGTGATCTCTTTTTTAGATGCCAATTTGAAAGGAGTGCAAGTCCCTCACGATGATGTCATTGTGATCACAACCAAGATTGGAGATTTTACAGGTCATAGATTATTGGTCGACACCGGCCGTTCATGTGATGTCCTTTTCCTCTCTGTCTTATGGCAAATGGACATCAATAGAAGCAGTTGGAAGTAAACCCAGGACTTGTCGTAGGGTTCACTGATCATGAAGCTCAAATTTCTGGCTTCATTGACCTGCCCATGGTTAAAAGAGAGGAGAAAAAGGTGTTAACTTTGATGGTGAAATTCGTGGTGATAGATATGCCCATCACCTATAATGGAATTATAGACCGACCATCTTTAAAAGCTGCTGGAATTGTCGTCTTGACAACCAGAGCGTGTTATTTCATATCCACTTGCTGAGGAGGGTTGGTTGAGATCTTATCCATCTAGCAGTCCACCCCTCCAAAGATCTCCATGCCCGACCGAAAAAAGGGAAGTTCCTTCCTCGACATAAAGTTGGATCTGCAAGGAGAGCTACCAACACTCATGGAAGAAGTCGAGCTGATAGAGGCCGGGCCCAGTAAGACCATGCAGATCGATAGCCCGCTGAAAGGGGAACTAAGGTGAGAACTCACTGAGTTTCTAATGAGGAACACATATGACTTCACCAGGTATCCATCAGACATGCCAGGTGTGGATGCTTCAGTGATCTGCCATCACTTGAACGTCGATCTGACCTGCAGGCATATTAAGCATATGAAGAAGAACGTCATGGTGAATAAGAAGTTGGCCGCGGTTACTGCAAAGGCCTAAAGCACTTCAGCGCTGGCCTTCAAAGCCACATGAACCCTGTTGTAGGAGGCAGCAGATGCGACCACCCAGCGGACACACTTTTGTCCTAAAAAGGTCCCCTAAATTATGAAGGGCGGCAATGATGATCGCGACACCCGTAAGCTCAAAGTGGCATCCAAAAAAGACCCTATTAACCATCTCAACCCACCTATATGTCTACACTAGCTCAGAAGAAGAGATATGTCCTAAACCCTAACAAGTGTTATCTACTCTTAAATATACACGTCGGACTTGGGCTAACTTGTACATCGGAGGGTTCTAGGTCGGGAGCCATCCCGACTATTCTGACTTTGGCTCCCGACCTCTTTTGACTTTTGGTCGTCTTGTTTTGCAGGCTGCATCTCGGCCTGGTGAGATAGGATACGGCCCAACCCTAAAGCCTAATTTGATAGTCTTTACATCCACTATTTGAGTTTACTCAAAAATTAGTTATAAAATTGTCTCATCATTGCTCTTTCAATTGCATCATTCATGTTGTTTGATATCCCAGGCCTCTAAGGTCCTTTTATCACAAATATGTTATATCTTGAGTCTCTTTATTTTGTTGTTACTGTCGAACCTAGACAATAATAAAGATCAAGTATACGGGAGAAAACAAAGGGGAGCATGAATTTTCTCAAACCACTTCTCTCTTCGTAATTAACTAAACGCTCAAGTCATTATCAAGAGAAAATGAACTAAAAAATCTATATTTTAGGAGGATGGTAACTGCACAACATATATCTTTCTACAAATTGTCCAGTGTTTTCGGCCCAGCGGCCAAATTGGGTTATAGAGATTCGCTTTCTGCTGTGTGGTCCTGAGTTCGAAGTTTTTTACACACATATTGTTTCGAATTATTCTGGCCCCTTTGAGCTATGGTTGACTAGCTAAGGAGAAAAAAAAAAAAAAATCTTTCTACAAATTCTTACAGTCTTATTGACCGTAGAAAATCTTATTGACCGTATAAAGTCCTTTGTTCCCATATAGTTTATGAAAGGAATTATTTCCTTATTATTAATTAAGATGGAAAATCTTCTGATATTCATCTTGGAAAGGTTGATAACCCATAATCTATTAAATTCCTTTCTTCAACATATTTTTTTTATCAATCAACAATCGCATCATAGATGTTGTCACTTCAAGAATTTACAATTTCAAGTTGAAACTCATCATTTTTTAGGTATAATTGTAAAAGTTGCAAAAATAACAAATTCTTTGATAGTAATAATAAGTACTCTATGACGTGAGAAAGCCAAATGTCGGAAAAGAAAAATCTGGAAATGTAAGGGTCCAAAATGTAATTGAAAAGGTGTTGACTAAAAAATTTATATTATTTATCTATACTATACTATTATAAAAAGCACTAGTTTTGAAATATTTTAAAACAAATTCTTCTGCAATTTTGACTTTTTTGGAATTCTTTTTGAGATGTATTTTTTGAAAATTTTGCATTGAGATAAAAATACTTTGGCTAAATTTTACTAAAATACCTTAAAATTTTATCAGGTTTGCACTTAATTACCTTATTGTTTTTTCTCCTGTACTCAAATACCCTATTATTTGCAAGATTTTGCAATTTGCTACCCTCTATTATTATTTTATCCTAGACATATATAGAATATTGTCACATGTAGAAAACTTAATATATTTAAATATTTTTCTCCTAACCTACCCCTAATAAAGAAAAACACTATTATTTGTCTTTTCTTCTCCAAGTGCTTTCTCTTTATATGATGTCAAGTAGATTTATTGATAATAGATTCTTGAAAGTTAACTATACTGAGTTTATTAAAAATGTCTTTTTCTTTTTCGGCTACGGCCTATATTCAAAAAAAAAATGTCTCTTTTTGTAAATGAATATTAATTCCTACAATAAAAGTACTTTATCATGATTACTAGAATTCTGAACACTTCTTTTGCTAACCACTTTCATGTTGTCATTAGCTAAGTATCCTTTTTGTATCCATTAACAAAGTAAAAAAGAAGGTAATTGCTATTACTGTATTTAAATTTGATAAAATTTTAATGCTATTGATTATATATATGTAGTACATAAATACATGGAGAAACTATTGAACTTCTCTTATGTGTTGAACTATGTTTGAAAGGAAGAACAAAATGAAAAATAAAGACTAGTATTAGCTGGGGTAGTCTTAGGAAAAAATGTTTAAATATATTAAGCTCTCCACTTATGAGAATATTTTGTAATAGATTTAAGAAAGAATGATGACCAAGGTAATAAAGTGCCCAAATCATAGAAACAATAAGGTATTTAAGTGCAAAGAAAAAACAATTGGGTTTAAGTGCAAAATTAGTGAAATTTTGAGGTATTTTAGTCAATTTAGTTTAGCCTAAAAGTTTAAAAATATATTTTAAAACAAGGCTATTTATGTAATTGAAAAAAACACTCTTTCTCATTTAAGATCACACAAACTAAAAATTTATTTCTTATTTAAAACATTAGCCAACCAATTTCTCTCTTTCTATATGTATATTTGATGCTATCTGAATATAACTAATATTCTCTCTTTCTCATCTAAATTTTTTGAAGCTAATAATTTATCTCTATTTTTTCAGATCCTGCAAAAGTATTCTCTCAAGTAATCTCTCTTTACCTCTCTTCTCATTTTAAAGTCTCTCAAAATAAATACCTATCATTTTTGTTTGAAATTACTAAATTAATCAAAATAGTTATTAATACATATATAATGACATAAAAAGAGCTAAATTTGTTATTATCATTAAAGAAGCATTTCTTTTTAAGAAATAACCGGAATTAAATGAAGCAAATTAATTTTAAAATATTTATGCTTGATTAAGTTCCAAGAAAAAAGTTATTAGACTCATCCTTTGATGTTGTTATCAACTTTTTATTATATAATATCATTGAAAATTTTAGTGCATTAATTATACTACTACTAAATATTAAAAACGAGTAAATATAAATAAGTAAATACTATCTCTATCTAAAGAATTCACAAATTAGGATTCAACAAATTTATTGACACAAAAATTAGAATATCTATTATTTTAAAAAATAATATGTAAATAATAATTATATCAATTCTTTTTTCTATGTCTTATTTTTTAAGATAAGAATATGGTAGATATCGATTTATAATAATTTTAATTTTTATATATTTTTAATAATTTATATTTCATGTTTAAATTTAGATAAATAGTAATTTAATATTGACTTTCCTGTTGTGTTATGTGTCTTATACTCTTAAATAAATCATATTTTTTATAAAACACAAGATATAATATTTTATACTGAATATTTATGATTATTTGGTAATCTTAATAAGCACAAATGAATAATTATATTTTACTACCGTTATATCTTATTATTTTTTTCATGTACATTGCAGGCCCCTGTTATGCTAGTTTATTTAAAATTCAAAAGCTCGTACTACTTCTCTGAATAAAGTGATAATGGGTCAAAGCCAGCCTCAGAAAAAACCCGGCCCATACACTCATAATTAGTAAAGGTGGGGCTTAGACTTTTAAGGCCTTTTAGCATTCAGCTATACGATGAAGCCCTGGCCCACAGCGAGGTCTACCAATTCTGTGTTCCGTTGTGTAGGCCCAAGAGATGTCATTTTCCTTTTATAGAAACGATACGATTAAACAAAATGAAATTTTAAGTACTTACCTATTGTCTTAAAAAATTCTTGGAAAAATTGCTTTTAGATCCCAGGGAGTTTAACTTGTGTCAAAAAATACCTACAGAAAAAAATGCTGTTAAAAAGTTCCCCAATACAATATTTAATTAATTCAAGTCTTTGGGTAAGCTTTACGTAGACACGTGGGTGTTTAACTCTATTTGAAAGACCAAAATGTCCCTCTGATGTTGTTCTGTACTACAAACTCTTTGTTAATAGTTGTTTTGTACTTTTCAAGAAGCAATTATTTTGCTGTATCAGTTCAAAATTTATAGAGCACTTGTTTTATTGTCCACTTCAATTGTTATTTGTCCACTTCAAAATTTATTGTTAACTTAATCAAAACATTTAAAAATATATATTAAATATTTGAAAAATGAAAATAAATGAAAAAGTAATTAATGACTTGTTTCATAAAAATCATTTAATCTCCGCTGTTTATAAAACAAAAATCATTTAACATATGAATATTTATTTATTTATATTTCACATATTTGTTTGTTTATCTTTATTTTGTTAATTTAAAAATGTATATATTATACTAAAAATTAATATAATTTGTCCAGCTTGGAGGCGGTGCGATAATCTCGTAGGCGAAAGTTCACAGGCGGATGAATTTATTATTATAAATTCATCACAAATTTATAACTCAGAGGCGTACTGTCCACTTTTGAGTTTGTGATATAAAAGGACAGGACAAAAATTTGTGAATTATACAGTCTACTTTTGAGTTTTTCTATCTACATATTGAATAATTTGTCAACTTTCTTAACTCTATGTTCACCATTAAAAAGTTGGACAGAAATGTATAAAAGTAGAAAACAATTGACGAAAGAGGACAGAAAAAGAGAATGTTGGACAGAAACTGACGAAGGCGGATAGAAAGGTAGTGAGATGTGTAAGAAATAAAAGTAACTATTATGCGGATTAACAGCCAAGATTTTAGAATCAACATCATCTCAAAAATTAGAATACATAATCAAAAACCCTAATACTTAAATCCCCATACCTGAAGCCATTGGAGAAGATTGGATGAAGATTGAAGAAGACCTTGATTGCTTCCTTTTGATCCTGCAAACCCTAATGCAATGATCCTCTTTTCTCTGTCTCCTTTTCCTTTCACAAACCTCCAGAAAATCTTTTACCGATGGGGTTTATCAAAAATGAGCGATCGTTTTGTATTTCTTTGCAGGAGGAGAAAAGTGGGTCGCACATTTGCAAATAAACCCTTGAAATAATACCATCCATCATGGTACCCTTATATCTCAAAAGTTTATATAAACTATATAAATGTGACTTTAATATGGGCACCCTTAATATCAGTTAACTTTAATTAGGAATCCAACAAATAACCAAGGTTATTGGTCCACCTTTAATGTGAGATTAACATTCTCCCACTTGGACCATTAACCGATTAGGTTAAAACTTTAGAAAACAAATAAAAGAAAAGACTCATTTGTAAATCATTTTTGACTCTATTGGATTCCATACCGAAAAACTTTGACACGTGATCACGAATTTTAAAAAAAACAACAACTGATAAGCCCAAATATGAAATACTGTAATACTGCAATTAGCTTGGACCACCAATGCGAGTCATAGCGGTTATACAACATCCACGTCATACTCCCTTCTATGTACCACAACATTGATAACCCTTACTAATTGAGTCCATAACCATAATGACCCCTGTAATTGTCTTGTAAAGACATTTCCTGTTTAACATACATCCATACAAAATATGTGCACACATAATTGGATAACAGGAAACACAGAAACAACCTTTTATTGCGCAATAATGTCAATTACATAAGTACCAAAAATATACATTTACAGATTGTCCAAAAGACCCATTCTAACAACATGTTCCTTAAATGTCTTTGGAGGCAATCCTTTTGTCATTGGATCAGCAACCATTAAAGTGGTACTTATACTTTCAATTGACACTTTCTGTTTCTCAACTCTTTCTCTAACCACCAAGTACTTCAGTTCTATGTGTCTAGAACCATTAGAGTACTTACCATTCTTAGAGAAGAAAACGGCTGCTGTATTGTCACAATATATCTTTAGCGGCCTGGCAATAGAGTCAACTACACCAAGTGCTGAGATAAAATTCCTTAACCATAATGCATGATTTGTGGCCTCAAAACAAGCTATGAACTCAGCCTCCATCGTGGATGAAGCAATGATAGACTGCTTTACACTCTTCCACGAGATAGCCCACCTGCTAGCAAGAAAATAAATCCTGAGGTAGACTTCCTGCTATCTGGGCAACCACCAAAATCTGAGTCCGAATAGCCGATCACCTCCAACTGATCTGATCTCCTGTATGTGAGCATATGGTCCTTCGTCCCTTGAAGATACCGCATAACCTTCTTAGCCAACTTCCAGTGCTCCATTCCTGGATTGCTTTGGTATCTTCCCAACATCCCAACTGCAAAACTGATATCTGGCCTGGTACAAGTGCTTGCATACATCAAGCTCCCAACAGCTGATGCATACAGAACTTTCTGCATTTGACCCTTTTCTAAGTCATTTCTGGGACACTGGCTCCCACTTAATTTGTCACCCTTCTGAATGGGTGCAGGACTGACTGAACACATTTCCATATGAAATCTTTTCAAGACTCGGTTGATATAACCTTTCTGAGACAGTCCTAGCAATCCTCGAGATCTATCCCTGAAGATCTCTATGCCAATGACATAAGCTGCCTCACCCATATCAACCATCTGAAAGTTCTTGGTAAGATAGCTTTTAGTTTCATACAGCAGACCAATATCACTACTGGCTAACAAGATATCATCCACATACAGAACCAAAAATATAAACTTGCTCCCACTGATCTTTAGATATATACACTGATCAACAGTGTTTTCTGTAAATCCAAAAGATGTAATGGTATCATTAAACTCTTTATACCATTGCCTGGAAGCTTGTTTAAGTCCGTATATGGATTTCTTTAATTTGCAAGCCAAGTGTTCTTTACCTTCATTTGCGAACCCTTCAGGTTGCTCCATGTAAATTACTTCATCCAAATCTCCATTCAGAAAAGCAGTTTTCACATCCATTTGATGTAACTCCAAATCATAATGAGTTACAAGTGCCATAATGATTCTAAGAGAGTCCTTCTTTGATACTGGAGAGAAGGTTTCTCTATAATCAATGTCTTCCTTCTGAGTGAAACCTTTAGCCACAAGTCTGGCCTTATATCGTTCGATATTGTCTTTAGAGTCGCGCTTGGTCTTAAAGACCCATTTACACCCGACTTTCTTACAGTTATCAGGCAATTCAACGAGATCCCAGACTTGGTTTTGGTCCATAGATTTCAACTCATCATTCATAGCATCAATCCATTTACTAGAATCATTGCATTCTATGGCTTGTGAAAATGAAACTGGATCTTTATTTATCCCAATATCATAATCAGATTCCTGTAGATACACCACATAATCATCTGAAATGGCAGATCTTCTTTCCCTTTGAGATCTTCTCAAAGCTGCCGGTTGTGGTGGTTCTATAATATTTTCAATGGCGATATCCTCATGGAGTGGTGAACCAATATCAATATGTTGTTCTGGTATCTCAACTTGATGATCAAGCTGAGGGACAATAATTTCTCTTGAAGGAAAGGTAATTGGGATATTTACCCTTACTACTTCAAGATCTACCTTTCTTGGTTCATCACTCCCACTAAATTCACCATTCTCCAGGAATCTGGCATTACCAGTTTCAACTATTCTTATACTATGGTTAGGGCAATAAAATTTGTATCCCTTAGACTTATCTGGATAACCAATGAAATACCCAGATATTGTTTTTAAGTCTAATTTCTTTTCTTGTGGATTATATATTCTAGCCTCTGCTGGACAACCCCAAATATGTAAATGTCTTAAACTAGGTTTCCTACCAGTCCACAACTCGAAAGGAGTTGTTGGGACTGCCTTACTAGGACCCTGTTTAATATATACATAGCAGTCTTTAAGGCTTCATTCCACAATGAAATGGGTACATTAGAGAAGCTCATCATGCTCCTAACCATATCCATAAGTGTTCGGTTTCGCCTTTCAGCAACACCATTCTGCTGAGGCGTACCTGGCATTGTGTATTGAGCACAAATACCACGCTTTTCTAGAAATTTGGCAAATGGGCCAGGATGTTGTCCTGACTCATCATATCTACCATAAAATTCACCACCTCGATCTGATCTTATGATTTTAACCTTTCTATCTAATTGTCTCTCGACTTCTGTAATGAACACCTCAAGGATGTCAACAGCCTGAGACTTTTCATTAATTAGATACACATAATCATAACGTGACAGATCATCTATAAAGGTAATGAAATATCTCTCTCCCGTAAAACATGGAATGGAGAGTGGTCCGCAAATATCTGTATGAATTATTTCAAGGAGTTCTTTACTTCTTGTGGCACCTTTCTTAGTGTGTTTGGTTTGCTTTCCTTTTTTGTAATCCACACACACATCAAAATCAGTGAAGTCTAGGTTATCCAAAATCCCATTCTTCACCAATCTTTCAATTCTATCCCTGGAGATATGCCCCAGTCTCCTATGCCACAAGATAAAGGATTTTTCATTTATTAAGCCACGTTTAATACCAACATTCGAATGCAGAGATAATAAAGATTGTGCAAACTCATCATTCAATGAAATTTTATATAAACCATCACATAAAATTTCATGTCCAACCGGAATTGAATTATACATTAAACTGAGTTTTCCACAACTGAATAAAACAGAATATCCAAAAACATCTAATTTGGATATTGACATTAAGTTCCTAGAAATCGAAGGTACATAAAAAGTATCTTCAAGATCCATCTGATGTCCCGTCTCCAAGAGTAGTCGATAAGTACCAACATATTCGACCTCCACTTTGAGACGGTTCCCCATAAAGACGAATCTGTTGGCCCAAAGGCCTATCGCCCTAGTTTTGATGATGATCAACTCATGAAGTTATATTTACTAATGATCTTGTGCTAATTAGTGACAGATTCATGATCAAGATCTTAGTAGGTGCAAAGCTCAACAAAGGTTAAAAGATCAAGATTTGGAGCTTGCATGTTGTGATCCAAGGAGCTTTGGATCAAGCTTGGACCAAGTCAAGATGATGTGAAGCTTCAAGTGAAGACTTCAAGAAGTTGAAGACTTGTGTCTAGGTATAAGATTTGTATTTTTATTTTAGTAGAAGATGTAAAGGATAGATAGTTGGTGGATTGCTCAAGTCTATATCACACACACACTCTTGATTAGAACTCTTGATTTAAAGTGCTTTCATAAAAGATTTTTATGTTTAGAAAAGAATTTTTATTTAGAACAAAGATTTTCTTTGAGACAAAATATTTATCTTGGATTTTGGTATTTCATAGTTCATATCTTTAAACCAAAATCTTGATTAGTGCTTTATGTCAAAAACATAGATATTTCTTATTGATTGTGTAGTGGATCATATCCATACACACTATGCTTTAAAATGAACTCAAATATCTTGTTTTTGTATTTGATGAAGATTTAGAAAAACAAGTTTGGAAAAACATGTTTTGGAAAAATACATTTTAGTTATTGAGCTAATATTTCCAAGTTACAAAAATAGACCAAAACATATATAACATGTCTTGATTTTGTGCAAGCATGTTTGTTCTTTCAAGTATATTGGTAAAACTATTTTTGTAGAATTTCTATGTATTTTTAGGATTTTATAAAAAATTTTTAAATCCTATTTTCTGACCTGGAAACTGGCTGACAGGCCAAACCGGTCGACCGGTCCGGTCGACCGATGTGCACAGCCCTGTGCACGTTGTCAGCACAGTGGCCGGTCGACCGGGTCGGTCGACCGACCAAGAGAGCTTTGCTCTCTGGAAATATCAGTCGACCGGGCCGGTCGACCGACAGTTCATTCCAGGTTATCGGTCGACCGAGCCGGTCGACCGGTGGCTGCAACGGTCAGAAAAATGACCGTTGGCCGGTCGACCGGCGGTCGACCGACAGCACTGACAGAACCCCAACGGCTCTATTTCTGGCAGCCTATAAAAGGGGGTCTTGTCAACTGTTTTGAGGTTAAGATTTTAGAGATTTCTTGAGCTGTTTTTCTGATACTTTTAGAAGAGTTTTCTCCACAAAATAGAGTGCTAATACTTCCAATCAAAAGGGAGTTTTTATCAAGAGAGTGTTAAAGTGATTTCTTGTGTTTTCTACCAAAGCTTTCTTTCCTTGATTTCTCACACTACACTTGAGCATCCATAGATTATATATCCTATAGAAGTGTTGTAGTGAGAGTACTCTTTAGGTGATCAAGAGTTGTGATCATCAAAGAGATTTCTTCTTTGTTCTTTGAGGATACGGGCAAGTGTGCTCGTTGGTGGCTAGAGTTCGGTTGTGAACTCTTGGTGGTTCGAGGTACGGCCTCGGCGAGCTTAAGGGGCTTGCGTGTGTACGGGACTTGGGAGTCCGAGGGTTTGTAGGTGTACGGCACCGAGGAGAGATCCGGTGGGATCTTGCATAGTGGAAACCCTTCGTGTGTCGAAGGCGGGGATGTAGAGCAAGTGTGCTCGAACCTCGAAACAAACCCTTTGTGTTTGCGATTGCTTACTCTTCCCTCTTTCTCTTTTTGTCTCTATTTTATATCTTGCATTCAATTTATTGTGTTCATCTTATATATGCATGATATATACCCTTGTGCTTAATTGATATATAATTGCGTGGGATTGTTGTTAACACTAGTATTCAACCAAGAGAGCCAACGCGGCACCTCAACCCATTCAAGGGGAATCTAGAGGAGCTTGTCCAGAGCCTCGCAAGGGGAATTCGGCAACACTCTTGTGTTATACATAAGTGTTTAATTAAAAGAAAGTTTAATTTGGTCATCTTAGTTTTAATTCCGCATTATTTGTTCATAAGTGACCATTAGATTAGCCATCACCTATTCACCCCCCCCCCTCTAGGTGATCTTACAATTGGTATCAGAGCTAGTGCTCTTGATAAGGGTCTAACAACCTAAGAGTTAAAGATCCTACATTTGGGCTAATCACAATATTTGTTGTACACACACACCTCACCATGGACTTTATGTCACCACCCACCTTTGATATTCTTAACATCCACATTTGGAAAGTTAAGATGTCATTATTCCTAAAAGCCCTAGGTTATAATGTATATCTTGCCACTACTAATAATGCTTATTGTATAGATGGTAAGAATCTTGAGGCTAATACAAAAGCCCTACATGCTTTAAAGAGCACCCTAAATGATGATTATTTATGTAGGGTTGCTAATATTGATATGGCTTTTGTAGTATGGAACACCCTCATCTCCCTTGGCGAAAATGAACAATACTATGCGGGGAGCGATTCGGATGTTGGAAGCGACACCTCCAACAAGTGCTACATGGTCCAAGGGGATGACCCCCTTGAGGTAAATACCGAATCCGATGATGAGGATGCTAGTATGTCATATGATGAGCTAAATTCTTTATGCCAATTATTGCTTGAAAGATATGACATAATTAAGAAAGAAAATAAAATTTTGAAAAAGGACATTGCTTGCATGCATAATGAACATGATTCATGTAGAGATAACATTGCATGCTTAGAAAAGAATAATAAAGATTTGAAAAAGAACATTGATTGCATGCATGTAGAAAATGATTCTTTTAGAAATAAACTTGCATGTTTAGAAAAAGAAAATAATGATTTGAAAAATGAGAATGTTTCCCTTATGTCTAAAATAAATGATTTATGTGAAGGGAACACTATTTTGAAGGAAAAGATTATTTTGGTGGAAACTCAAAAAGAAGTTGTTTTTCAAGAAAACAAGACTTTGAAAAGAAAGATTTGTGAAAAAGAAAAAGAAGATGTTTGTAAAAGAAAAAGAAAATTGATCATATATCTCACCATGCTTTACATGCCTCCACTAGTGAGATTAATAATTTGAAAAATAAGATAGATAATTTGAGCTCTAATTTGAGCACATGTGCATTTAACCATTCTAAGTTGGAATCCTTGTTTCAAAAGAAACAAGTTCCCCATGCTCATGCTCATACACATCATGCTCATGCTTATAGTGCACATCACGATCACAATCACACTCATAAGTATCATGCTAAGGTGTACATATGTACACATTGTGGCCGCAAAGGCCATCTAGCAAAATATTGTTTTGATAAGAAACCATATCTATATTTTGCTAAGTATAATAAATTTTGGGTTCCTTACAATAATGCTAACCCCAAAGGACCCAAGAAAACATGGGTACCAAAACCCCCACCCTTTGATTTTGATGTAGGTGAGGGCTCTCACAAAACGTGAGAGGATTGGTGCCTTGGTAGTGAATGCAATGGATATGATGGACACTCTTATAGATGCATTGCTATCAAGGAAATTTTGGTGGAAAAGACCACCATGCTTGGAGCTTTGAAGTGGTAACAATTTCTTAACTCCTATTTTTATATACATGCTTTTACTTATTTCATACATTCATAGCATGTTCATGATTTTGTTTGATTTGTGCTTCATGTGGTATTTACATGCTTAGATGTAGAATATATCAAACTTGTATGTATACATATACAAATAGTGAATTACAATTGACTCTTAAATAATTGAACTTCATGCTCACTTGTATCCACTTTATGCATATGTATAATCTAGTTTTGATAATTCTTATATATACATGTTTTGCCAATTTTTGTGATTTACTTCATGTATATGCATGCTTAATTCAAATCTAATAAATATACATGTATACCCGTGAGTCTCTTGCCTTCATGCAAACATTTAATAGACTCTTTTATTTTTGGGATATGTATGCATATTGTTAGATTTGTATAAACCATACATATACCATGAAAATTGTTGATTTTAGTGAAAAATGATTTTTCATGATTTGTTGTTAAAAATTTGACTTATGATCGTTTTGGGCTTCAATGACTATTTTCATGTAGATACTATTTACATAACTTTTGAACACTCAATCTTTAAGAAAATATATAATTTGGAGCTTTATGGAATATGAGTGCTTGAACTTTTATGTATTTAGTAGTATTCATGAAATACATATGATCTTATATTTTTTTAAGGATCTTTAACTAGTTTGTCAAAAATCCATTTAAACTAGTTATCTATTCTTCAAGTATTGCACATGATTCTATTTTTATGGATAAATTCTTTTGTGATTTCAAAATTTTTGATGCTACATTGTATTGAATATTAGTTTAGATGTTAGTATTTGTCAACACTTGGATTTATACTGTACACCTTATGGACCACAAATAAATCTATATATGATTGGGTTGAATGCTTATTTGTGCCTATTAGATGTACTAGTATAGCCTTGTGTTGATGATCATTACATTCTTAAACTTGTATTCCCATTTGGATTTATGTTTTGATCATGTGATTTCATTTCATGTATAAGTTTCTTTTGCCAAAACATTAAAATATACATGGATAACCCTTGAGTCATTTGCTTTTCATGCAAATCTATTTATAAGGACTCAATTGTATTTTGGGGATATGTATGTATACTTAATGTCTTGTCAAAACATACATATGCTATGAAATATAATTTTGATGATTTTCATATATTAAAATTTGTGATGATTTTCGTATTTTCAAAATTTATGATTTTAAGGAATATTGAGTTTTATTGCAATTTTCATGATGCCATGTTTCACATAACATTAGTACACTCATTTTTGAAAATATGGACTTTATGGATTAGAGTGTTTCTCAGTGCCTTGTGTTTCATTGATATTTCATGAAAAACTTTTTAACTTATTCCTTGATGGAAGGATTTCGTACTAGTTCATAAACACTTTCATTTAACTAGTTCGAATTCTTCTAGTGGTAGAGTATATGATAAGCTTAATCTCTTCAATTGGTATCATTGGATATTTTTCAATTGGTATCAATATCTTCTATATATACTCATATTTTGATTGTATGTATGAATGTTTTCAAATTATATCAATTTCTATTGGTATTATCTTGTCATACATATATGTTATCTATTTGTGCTTATTTTACAAGTGGTATTCCCTTTAAAGCACAAAGATTGTTGATGCTAAGCTTAATTAGATTTCAAATTGGTATTTCATAATAAGCTTATGCATTGTGTTTTGAAATTGGTATCAAAAATTCAAAATTTGATTATTTTACAATTGTTATCTCAAAATTTGTTGTTACTAAGAAAAAGTTAAAATTTTGTTTTGATAAAGAAAATTCAAAATTTTTGATTTGTATTGTCTATATGCAAGGAGAGCTTAACATCTCTTCTACATATAGATTCATGTTGAGTATATTATAATTTGAGGAGCTTGACAACTCTTCTTTTCATGATATACGTGTGTAGGGGGAGCTTCACATCTCCTCTTATGCATGACATATTATACGTTATGTGAATTAGGGCTTGTCATCCTCCTTCATGTAATGTATATGTGTCGGGAAGCTAACTTAACGTCTTCCTCTTCATGAATTTATATCGCATATAAATCTTATTGATTGATTTGTATTTTACCCTCCTTGATTTCCTTATTTTTGACAAAAGGGGGAGAAAATTTGTTTGATGATTTGAACTTTGAACCCTTTGTTGATGATTGACAAAAAGGGGGAGAAGTATTTGAGTTATATGCATGATTTCCTTAAGGGGGAGAAGTATTTGTTCCTTACTTAAGGGAGAGAAAGATTTTGAGATGATTTTGAGTTTTTATACTTGTGCTTTTACTCATGCATCACAAGAAATAAAAGATTTGTTTTGTTTTACATGCATTCATTTGCATACATTTTTATGTGCTTCATTGAATATCTATTGCTTATTTATTATGCATGAGTTAAGGGGGAGCTTCTTTGAAGCTTTACTTTAATCCATGCATATATAACTCCATGAGTTTTGTCATCATCAAAAAGGGGGAGATTGTTGGCCCAAAGGCCTATCGCCCTAGTTTTGATGATGATCAACTAATGAAGTTATATTTACTAATGATCTTGTGCTAATTAGTGACAGATTCATGATCAAGATCTTAGTAGGTGCAAAGCTCAACAAAGGTTAAAAGATCAAGATTTGGAGCTTGCATGTTGTGATCCAAGGAGCTTTGGATCAAGCTTGGACCAAGTCAAGATGATGTGAAGCTTCAAGTGAAGAATTCAAGAAGTTGAAGACTTGTGTCTAGGTATAAGATTTGTATTTTTATTTTAGTAGAAGATGTAAAGGATAGATAGTTGGTGGATTGCTCAAGTCTATATCACACACACACTCTTGATTAGAACTCTTGATTTAAAGTGCTTTCATAAAAGATTTTTATGTTTAGAAAAGAATTTTTATTTAGAACAAAGATTTTCTTTGAGACAAAATATTTATCTTGGATTTTGGTATTTCATAGTTCATATCTTTAAACCAAAATCTTGATTAGTGCTTTATGTCAAAAACATAGATATTTCTTATTGATTGTGTAGTGGATCATATCCATACACACTATGCTTTAAAATGAACTCAAATATCTTGTTTTTGTATTTGATGAAGATTTAGAAAAACAAGTTTGGAAAAACATGTTTTGGAAAAATACATTTTAGTTATTGAGCTAATATTTCCAAGTTACAAAAATAGACCAAAACATATATAACATGTCTTGATTTTGTGCAAGCATGTTTGTTCTTTCAAGTATATTGGTAAAACTATTTTTGTAGAATTTCTATGTATTTTTAGGATTTATAAAAAATTTTTAAATCCTATTTTCTGACCTGGAAACTGGCTGACAGGCCAAACCGGTCGACCGGTCCGGTCGACCGATGTGCACAGCCCTGTGCACGTTGTCAGCACAGTGGCCGGTCGACCGGGTCGGTCGACCGACCAAGAGAGCTTTGCTCTCTGGAAATATCAGTCGACCGGGCCGGTCGACCGACAGTTCATTCCAGGTTATCGGTCGACCGAGCCGGTCGACCGGTGGCTGCAACGGTCAGAAAAATGACCGTTGGCCGGTCGACCGGCGGTCGACCGACAGCACTGACAGAACCCCAACGGCTCTATTTCTGGCAGCCTATAAAAGGGGGTCTTGTCAACTGTTTTGAGGTTAAGATTTTGGAGATTTCTTGAGCTGTTTTTCTGATACTTTTAGAAGAGTTTTCTCCACAAAATAGAGTGCTAATACTTCCAATCAAAAGGGAGTTTTTATCAAGAGAGTGTTAAAGTGATTTCTTGTGTTTTCTACCAAAGCTTTCTTTCCTTGATTTCTCACACTACACTTGAGCATCCATAGATTATATATCCTATAGAAGTGTTGTAGTGAGAGTACTCTTTAGGTGATCAAGAGTTGTGATCATCAAAGAGATTTCTTCTTTGTTCTTTGAGGATACGGGCAAGTGTGCTCGTTGGTGGCTAGAGTTCGGTTGTGAACTCTTGGTGGTTCGAGGTACGGCCTCGGCGAGCTTAAGGGGCTTGCGTGTGTACGGGACTTGGGAGTCCGAGGGTTTGTAGGTGTACGGCACCGAGGAGAGATCCGGTGGGATCTTGCATAGTGGAAACCCTTCGTGTGTCGAAGGCGGGGATGTAGAGCAAGTGTGCTCGAACCTCGAAACAAACCCTTTGTGTTTGCGATTGCTTACTCTTCCCTCTTTCTCTTTTTGTCTCTATTTTATATCTTGCATTCAATTTATTGTGTTCATCTTATATATGCATGATATATACCCTTGTGCTTAATTGATATATAATTGCGTGGGATTGTTGTTAACACTAGTATTCAACCAAGAGAGCCAACGCGGCACCTCAACCCATTCAAGGGGAATCTAGAGGAGCTTGTCCAGAGCCTCGCAAGGGGAATTCGGCAACACTCTTGTGTTATACATAAGTGTTTAATTAAAAGAAAGTTTAATTTGGTCATCTTAGTTTTAATTCCGCATTATTTGTTCATAAGTGACCATTAGATTAGCCATCACCTATTCACCCCCCCTCTAGGTGATCTTACAGAATCTCTCACTTTCCTTCGGTTTCCGGGTTGTAAGGAATCCCTGCATTGAATTAGTTATGTGAGTTGTGGCTCCAGAGTCAATCCACCAAGTATTAGAAGGAACTTCAGCAAGATTTGATTCATAACATACAAAAGAAAGATTTATACCTTTCTTTTCGAACCAAGCTTTCCTCTTGTTGCAGTCCTTCTTCACACGTCCCTTTCTGCCACAGAAGTAGCACTTGACAGTGAAGACCTTTCCATGACCTTGGCTGCTTTCCCCATGATCATGCCCTTTCTTTGATGGAAATCTCTTACCTCTTCCATATTTACCTTTCTTATGGATACCTCCTTGAGTTACTGCCAATGCTGAGTGATGCCCTTCTTGCCTCAGTCTCACTTCTTCTTGTACACACATACCAGTTAGCTCATTCAAATTTCACTTATCTTTATGAGTGTTGTAGTGAATCTTGAATGGCCCAAACTGAGGAGGAAGTGAGTTGAGGATGAACTGTACCAAGAAGGATTCATCCACTTTCATACCCAGTGATCCTAACTTAGCAGCCTTATCAGTCATATTTAGAATGTGTTGTTGAACTCCTCTATTACCATCATATTTCATGGTGGTAAGTTCAGCCATAAGGGTGCCAGCTAATGACTTATCTGCAGACTTAAATTGGTCTCTTACAGCAGATAAAAGTTTAGATGCACTAGTGGTATGTGGGAGGGAAGTCTTGATATTATTGGCTATGGTCATCTTTATGAACATGAGACTGAGTCTATTCGACCTTTCCCAAGCTTTGGCATGGCTAACCTGCTCTGCTGTACTTTCAGCAGTCACTTCATCAGGTTTCTCTACCAAAAGGGCCATGTCTAGGTCCAGGACACCCAGTGTAAACTGTACATGCTCAAACCACTCAGAGAAATTTGTACCATCCAGGGCTGGAATGCTAGTGGCATGAGTGTGAAGGGAAGTAGGGACGTTCACTGAAACATAATAGGACATTGCTCACATTAGGCCACGAATCAATACAATAACCTTAAATTTAATTAAGATGAACTATTGATATCACTTTGATTTCTCCTTTGGGCGAAACCTAAGCATATCTAGTGTTCACTCTTTAGGTGAGACTCTTTTATCACCTATGTAGGTCTAATATAATTTATACTACTTAGACAGTAAGTCATGTTACCTTTGGGTATCCACTTCTACACCACTAAGTTGCATAAATTACACTACCCTACCCCGGTTCATAATTATTTGAAAGAGACTTTCCTTTGGGCCAGTCCCAATCTCCTAACTAGAACCGCCATCGAGAGTATTATTGTCTTTAATGTCACTTACATTGACAAGTCTTTTATGTAGTTGTATATTCATAAGGCTTACTAACATAGGTCACTTTGGTAACTGCTAAATCAATAAACCATATGAATACAAAACTAACCAATAATATTCTCTAATCCTTTATTTGAGTAATACTATAATACTTCAATTCTATTACTTGACCAACATCAATCAATATTAACACAATAACTTAAATGTGTAACATACTTTAATGATTGATTATAAACAACCATTAGTCGACTACAAGGAAAGACTAGTCGACTTGGGTCAAGTCAAGTCGACTATAAGGAAAGACTAGTCGACTTGAGTCAAGTCAAGTCGACTACACATTTAGGTCTAGTCGACTAGGGCAAGGAAAAGTTAGTCGACTATACCCTATAATTAGTCGACTACAAATTTTATCAGTCGACTACACATATTATTAGTCGACTACAGTTGGAAGGCAAACTCTCGGTTAAATATTAGTCGACTTGGCAAAAATGGTTAGTCGACTATACACTTTACTAGTCGACTAATCAAAAATATAAGTCGACTCCTGTTAGAAACAGAGAGTTCTCAACTTTCGGGAAAATAAATTAGTCGACTATAACATATGATTAGTCGACTAATAGTCGACAAAACAGTTATCAAATGGCAGTTCCTGTTCCGATGACTTAATCAAAAATTAGGGAAAATTAGGGTTTCTTAATCCTAAATTTTGATCCCTATTAATTGCATAATTAGAGGAGTATGAACATGATATTAGTGTTATGTAATCCTCTATTAATTCCACAATTAAAAGATCAAAAAATTTGATTTATGAAACATTAATCAAAACCCTAATTTACCATAATCTTTAATCCAAGATGTATTGATTCTTAACACGGCTCTGATACCAAATGTAAGAAATAAAAGTAACTATTATGCGGATTAACAGCCAAGATTTTAGAATCAACATCATCTCAAAAATTAAAAAACATAATCAAAAACCCTAATACTTAAATCCCCATACCTGAAGCCATTGGAGAAGATTGGATGAAAATTGAAGAAGACCTTGATTGCTTCCTTTTGATCCTGCAAACCCTAATGCAATGATCCTCTTTTCTCTGTCTCCTTTTCCTTTCACAAAACCTCCAGAAAATCTTTTACCGATGGGGTTTATCAAAATGAGCGATCGTTTTGTATTTCTTTGCAGGAGGAGAAAAGTGGGTCGCACATTTGCAAATAAACCCTTGAAATAATACCATCCATCATGGTACCCTTATATCTCAAAAGTTTATATAAACTATATAAATGTGACTTTAATATGGGCACCCTTAATATCAGTTAACTTTAATTAGGAATCCAACAAATAACCAAGGTTATTGGTCCACCTTTAATGTGAGATTAACAAGATGGATATAAAAAGAGAAAGTTAGACAGAAATTGATGAAAGTGGTCAGAAAGAGAGTAAGGTGGATATAAAAGAGAAAGTTGGATAGAAATAGACGAAGATGAAAAAAGAAGAAGAGTAAAGCAGACATAAAAGAGAAAGTTGGACAAAAATTAACGAAGGTGGACAGAAAGGGAATAAGGTGGAGATAAAAAGTCTTATTTTATGTCGTACAACATAACATAGTGAATTATCTAGATGATCACATGAAGATGAAGTCATTCAAGCAAACTTATGCCCCAATACTACATCCTATTCCCGATTTGAACAAGTTAAAGGTATCATTCTCCAATATTTTATCCACCTTAGTATGATTATGTCCACTTTTTTGACATCATGTCCACATTTAAGAATATATATCCACATTTAGAATATATGTCCAAATTTCTAAATATATATCCAAATTCAGAGTTTATGTTGACATTTTCAAGTAAATATTCACATTTTCAAAACTATGTCCACCTTATGAAATATATGTCATTTTTTCTCATTACTATCCAATGTTTATACTGTGATACTAACTTTGAAGCTAATCCTACTTAGAAATCAAATTGAAAATGTGAGATTTTCATTTTATATTTATCTATGAATTTTAGAATATATGTCCATATTTTTGAAAAAAGTCCAAAAATTGGGATATATGTCCACCTTTTGGAATATATGTCCACATTTTAAAAATAATGTCCATATTTCGGAGTATATGTCAGCATTTCCATGTAAATGGTTATATTTTCGAAAATATGTCCACCTTATGAAATATATGCTTTTTTTCTCATTACTATCCAATGTTTATACTTTGGTCCTATTTAGTAATCAAATTAGAAATGTGAGATTTTTCATTTTTATTTATCTACAAAAGTTTTGGAATATATGTCTACATTTTGGAAAAAATGTCCCCCTTTTTGGACTATATGCCCACATTTTGAAAAAAATGTTCAAAAATTAGAATATATGTCCACATTGTGGAATATATGTCCAACTATTGGGATATAAGCCCATATTTTGGGAACTTGAATACCATGAATAATATATGTCCATATTTTTGAAAATGTGTCCAACTATTGTAATATATGTCCACATTTTGGAAACATGACTACCTTTTGGAATATACGACCACAAAATATAAACAATCTTTACAATCAACAAAAATTTGTATCTAAGCTTCAAAAATTATTCTCTGCTCAGGATTATAACGAGCCAACGGAGACTCTCAGAGCTCACCGGAGTCAAAGAAGCTCAGTGCTGCGATCTTCACAGATCGGCGGGTGGATCAGGTGTTTCACAGATCGAGGGTTGGACATAAATTAATAAAAAGATAGACAAACAAATAAGTGAAAAAATAAATAAATATTAATATTTTTAAATGATTTTTGTTTTATAAACAATAGAAGTTAAATGATTTATAAAACAAGTCATTCATTATTTTTTGTTTTCATTTATTTTATTTTTTAAATATTTAAATGTTATTTATAAATATTTAATCAAGTTAACAAAAATTTTTGAAGTAGACAAATAACAATTGAAGTAGACAGCAAAAATAATTGCTTCAAGAAATTTGAATTGAACAGTAAAACAATTAAAGTAACTGTCATAAAAAATTTCATAACATATCACGTGGGCCAATTAAAAGATAAATGACAGCACATGGGTTAATTAAAGTAGGATAATTTGGACAAGACGAACATATACCAAGCCATGTATTGAGACAAGCACCTACAAACAAAAGATACTTGATCAAAAAGCTTTTTGACACGGTTTTTTTCTCCAGGGAGTTTTAGATATAAGTTAAACTCTCTGAGGACCTAAGATCAATTTTTTCAAGATTCTTTTATCATTATACTAAACTAATTCAGTCGGTGACTTTTATATATTTACTTTTTTTTCTCTTTAAAGACAGAGCTTAAACTCAAATTTTGTTGAGAGAATAGCTTGTAATTGCAGAAGACTTCGACTCAATAACATCAAATGTCACATACATATATATAGCTTTCACAGACAAGATTAATGAATATAACAACCCTTAATTAAATCGTTCTACAGGTTCAAGTGAGCGCTCAACGAATAATATTCAGAATTGATTAATATCTCTCTAAACCTATACAATTATCATTAATCAAATAACTTCGTTATCAGTCAGATTCAGCCACCAGAAAAACTTAACAGTAGCTCACAATTCTTCAGGAATGCTCTGAAGAGCAGGCTGCCACTTACGGTCGTCGCCCTCGGCAAATTCGGTCCTCTTCGCGTGCCCCTTTCTCAGCACATGTAGCAGGTGCTCCAGTGCCGCGGCCGTCATTGGCCTGTGGCCGCCGCCGCCCCTTCCCCATCCCATCGGCGCAATCATTTGCTTCCACTCTTTCTTACTGATGACGAACTTCACCTGAACGCCCCCGTCATCGCCGCTGACGATTCTCCTGCTTCGCGCCTGCTCGATTGCCTTTATTGCGGCGGCGGCCGTGCTTGGGTTCCTGAGATTAGAGCACCTCGTCAGTGATCGACGGTCTCTCTTCTGAGCAATCTCCATCTGGTTCTTCGGCTTTCTTTGAATTGATTATCTTCACAACTTGCGTGTTTGAGGCTTGAGCAGTTGGCTTGCATATATAGTGAACGTGCCAGCCAATCAGATCAATAGTCCAATATCCTTGCGTCATGATGCTAAGTGAAATAGAGAGAATCGAGATTTGATTATTTCAGGTTAAGACTTGTATTAGAGTTGGTCCCTCCTCACATGCAGCATGTAGTGAGGTTGCGTGGAAAGTAACGCATACATGCATGTGTCCGCCGCCGTCCTTTTAGCCACGGTACATTCATTGTGGATCTCTTTGGCTCTTGGAAAAGGAAATGGAAATGGCGTGCAGAAAATTCAAGTAAGGCTCACGATATCAAATTTGTGATCAAAATTAGAGAGGTTATATATGACGAAAAGCCTCTCCAATAAGCTGTATCTCAATAAACAAGTATATGGGTTACGCATGAACGAAAGGACAGCAGTGTTGAAGCATCTAAGCTTCTTCAACAAGATCACCAGCGAGTTTCTAGTTGTTGATGCCAAGATCGACGAGGAAGACAAATTGTTGATACTTCTCAGTTCGTTTCTAGAGTCATATGATCACGTCATCACCACCATACTCTATGGTAAAAGAAACTCTCATCTTGAAGGAGGCCACGTCAACTCTCTTATCTAATGAGATTAGAAAAAGACCAAATCAAGAGGAGCAGACATGATCAGGTTTGGTGGTCACGAGAAGGAAAGGAAGAGAAGGAAAGAAAGGTTTCGGCTCGTCAAAGGCGTATCACTTTTGTCACAGGGAAGGTCATTGAAAGAATAACTGCAAGTATCAGGAAGAGTGGTTGAAGAAGAAGGGGCAATCTGCGGAGGCAGACGTAGCATTGAGCGGTTTAGAGGAAACCAAAGTATTAATGACTTCCAACGAAGATAACACTCTCAAGGTAAACGCTGGATATTTGATTCAGGTAGTAAGGTTCATATATGTTCCCAAAAAGAGCTGTTCAACTCCTTAGTTGTGAAGGAAGAAGGGCTTGTCAGGAAGAAGGATGGCTCGACTTGCGAGGTCATTGACACCGGAACAGTCAAGATTATAGAAAGAGATGGGATGGTGCGTGCTCTAGAAGCGGTTCGGTATATCTTGGAGGCACGCTATAATCTAATATCCATAAGGGTGCTCGACGAATAAGGATGCCGGATCCAAGTGTAACAAGACGTCGTCACAGTTAGCCAAGGAGACAGGGTAATTCTGAAAGGAGAGAAGTGTGGAGGGTTATACAAGCTGAAAGAAGAAAACTCAGTTCGAGGTAAAGTTTCAAGGATAAGCTTGGAAGGGAGTTCATCGCGAGGTGGAGCTTCAAGGAAGGCTGCAACGGGACGTGAACCGTGTCAAAGTACCAGCCAATCAGATCAATAGTCCAATAGCCTAGCGTCATGATGCTAAGTGAAATAGGGATAATCGAGATTTGATTATTTCAGGTTAAGACTTGTATTAGAGTGGGTCCCACCTCATATGCAACATCTAGTGAGGTTGCTTGGAAAGTAATGCATACGTGCATGCGTACGCCGCCGTCCTTTTTGGCCACGGTACATTCATTATCATTAATTAAGGGCCATCAAGAGTCAATTCGTTAAGGGCGTATTTGACTCTCGAAAATAGGGTGCAGAAAATTCAAGTAGGGCTCGCGATATTGAATTTGTAGTCAAGATTAGAGATGTTGTATATGACAAAAAACCTCTCCAACAAGCTGTATCTCAGGAAATAAGTATATGGGCTACGCATGAACGAAGGGACAACGGTGTTGGAGCATCTAAGTTTCTTCAATAAGATCTTCAGCGAGCTTCTAGTTATTGATGTCAAGATCGACGAGAAAGACAAGGTGTTGATACTTCTCAGTTCGCTTTCAGAGTCATATGATCACATCATCACCACCATGATTTATGGTAAAAAAAACTCTCATCTTGGAGGAGGTCACATCAACTCTCTTATCTAATGAGACTAGGAAAAGGCTAAATCAAGAGGAGCAGACATGATCAGGTTTGGTGGTTACGGGAAGGAAAGGAAGAGGAGAAGGAAAGAAAGGTCTCGGCTCGTCAAAGTCATATCACTTTTGTCACAGGGAAGGTCATTAAAAGAATGACTGCAAGCATCGGAAAGAGTGGTTGAAGAAGAAGGGGAAAGCTGCAGAGGCAGGCGTAGCATTGAGCAGTTTAGAGGAAACTGATGTATTAATGGCTTCCAACGAAGATAACACTTCTCAAGGTAAAGGCTGAATATTTGATTCAGGTAGTACGGTTCATGTATGTTCCTAAAAGGAGCTGTTCAACTCCTTAGTTTTAAAGGAAGAAGGGATTGTCAAGATTGTGGATGGCTCGACTTGCGAGGTTATTGGCACCGGGACAGTCATGATTACAGAAAGAGATGGGATGGTGCGTACTCTGGAGGCGGTTTGGTATGTCTTGGAGGCACGCTATAATCTAATATTCATAAGGGTGCTCGACGAAGAAGGATGCCAGATCCAAGTGCAATAAGGCGTCGTCACAGTTAGCCAAGGAGACAGGGTAATCCTGAAAGGAGAGAAGTGTGGAGGGTTATATAAGCTGAAGGAAGAAAACTCAGTTCGAGGTAGAGTTTCAAGGATAAGCGTGGAAGGGAGTTCATCGCGAGGTAGAACTTTAAGGAAGACTGTAGAGGGACGTAAACCTGGTCAAAGTGTTGCGGGAAGAAGAAAGGACGCATTCAGGTAAGGCCCGAGATGACCCAAGTCCCGGCGGTAAATCAGCCAAAGGCCCCGGGGGAGGGGGCAAAAATTAAAGGCTTCACGACATGGTTACAACCAAGTATAGAATCAAGGTATTAATCTGAAATCTCAAATTGTTTTATTAAAGGCATAAAAAAGCAAGTCAAGGTGGAGATTGTTAGGATTTTGCTTTATTTTCAAGAAAAGATGATGGTCCAGGAAAATTCAATTGAGTTGTAGAAGACGATGGCTTGAAGCAGAAGAAGCAAATCAAGGTGAAAAAGTTTCCTTTTCAGCTGATTGCGAGTTTTTCTATTCTGATAGGACACGAATTTGATTAAATTCCTACTTAATGAAGATTTATTTCTAAAGATTAAAAGGTTTAGAATCCTTCTAGATCAAAGAGATCAATTCCTAAAATGATTGATCAAGATTCTTTAACCATTCAAAGGCCAAGATCATCTCATAGTTCAAATATGAGTTGTATTGTAAAATCCTATAAATAAAAATTATAACCAAGCATTGTAATTGCCTCAATCAAGATGATCTCAAGGAGAAAAAAAAGTGGAGAACACCAAAAAGATCAAAAGGAAGTCAAGCAAAGAGAGAAGTAAGGTAAAGGCGCATAGAGATAAGCTAATACTCTTGTAATCTAAGCCATAGATTCAACGAGAATGTGAATACTCTTACTGCATCAAGAGAAAGGTTAGATCTCTTTGTACCAAGTTATTAATAAAGTTCTCTTAAGTTCTCTCCTCGTGGACGTAGGCGAAGTTTGAGCTGAATCACGTTAAATCTTCGTGTGCTTTTTTTTTTTTACTCTTTGTTTAGGTACTGCTAATTTGCTTTATAATAGTTTTCTTTTACAAGTACTGATCATCTTGCTAAGTTTTGTAAACGTTGATTCTGAGACTAATAATTAGTGTCGTAGAATATTAATTTTGTCACAACACAATCATTACTTTTTTTTTCTTACAAGCAACCAAACAGCCCTTATGAGAAAATTTCTCGTGTGAAACCCATGAACAATTAAGTTCCGAGCTGATTTTCAGAGAAACAAACTTGCCCTTAAGTCTCAAAGCTTTGGTAGTTGGAAGCTTTGGTAGCTCGACAAGTGACAGAAAGAAGACAGAGGAAGCAGAAGCAAAACAATATATTAATAATTTCAAGGACGATAAAATCATGAAAGTACTTAGCTTAGTTTTGAAATTTGAGCGCACACGTTCCAGTTGCGTAAAATGCAGAACAGATGATTGGCCCATGAACCTCTTCTTTTTATTAACTGAGAAATAATAGAAGTGCATTGAAATGTTTAGTCTATACGTAGTCTTTTTCAACTCCCTGATTGTCGCCAATGGGCGGTGGAAACACACTATTTCAGGCAATGTGAACTTATAATGAGATAACTATGTCTTTTAACTTGGTGATAAAGTTAAAAAAATTGAATAATGATAGGTTTAAAATTCAAAAGTGGCGGCAGCTCAAGAGGTTAACCAGTTAAATATAAGCCTCGTCAAGTTAACAGTTATCTCCTGGATTTTGAAAAGACATGTGATTCTGTAAATTGGTCATTTCTCTCGAAAACTCTGAGTCATTTGGGTTTTAATAAAAAAAAATGGATAAGCAGAATTAAAGATTGGTTAACCACAATTTTGTGTAGAAGTCTCTTTGCGGGAGAATCACTCTCGCGAATTCCATGTTATTTGTTATCCCGACTTACTTCCTATCCTTTTTGAAATGTCAAAGTGGGTGAAAGAGGATATTGACAAATTTAATCCAAGTTAGAAATTATATTAAAAGAAGAAAAAGAAAAAAAATTCCATTTTCTAGTAATAAATCTCTGATGCAGATGAGACTGAGACGAGGCAACAACTCCACCAGTCTCCAAGTCAGATTCCATACATTAGATGACCAGGCTCTCAGCCCAATTAATCACCTAATTCTTCTAATAATCACTAAAAACACCCTGTTAATTAAAAAGAAGAGCAATTCATTCTTGCCCTTAATTTTGTGGAAATTATAGTATTATTTGTTTCCATCATACAAACGAGGATCCATCTGATTGTCCTCACCTTGAATCAAGGACGGGATAACATGGGCGGAGCTGAGAGAGAGAGCGTGTGGGCTCCCTATTTGCTGTTAGTGCGACACAGACATAATAATAAAGTAAAAAATAAACAAAACAGAAAAGTATTAAATACCAATTTTTAAGTGCTTTTGATTCCACACATAGAGAGAGAGAGAGAGAGAGAGAGCGGGGAAATCGCTGCGCCGACGTACCAACTCATTTTTTTTAACGGAAAAGAAAAAAGAAAAAGAATTAGAAATGTTGACGGTGAGATTAATGGTACAAATACTATTATTTGCCTTGCTGAGAGCTTGCGAGAGTGGAATAGCGTGTGTTAGTTGTACTTAACTGCCGCCTCAGTGCCGTTTGTTTCATTGACAGCTGGAGTCGCTTCATTACGCATTGGATCGATTGTTGCTGTTGATTTGATCGTAGCACGTGCTTGCGAGACTTGCATCCGCTCCCGCTCTTTATGTTAGTAATAACTATCTAAAAATAGAGATTGTATAAAAAAAAAAAAAATTACATAAATTTATAAGTTACCATTTAAATAAGAGTTCAAAAATCTCTTTATGTTAGTAATAACTATCTAAAAATAGAGATTGTATACAAAAAAAAAATTACAGACTATATGTGCTATTTCATTATTTTATAAAATCCAGTGTGGACATCTGCCCACACTAGACCGTGTGGGTCCCCTGGATCCAACCAAATCGATCGAGTTTGCCTGCGTCGGCATTTTTACTACTGTCTTCCTTACTACTGCGATACATGTCATGTGGAGAGCATGCACACTTAAGAACATTGCAGTAATTTTTTTCTTTTTGCTGATTAACTCACCGCCAACGAGAGTCACCGACCACCACCGGAGAGCAAACTTGAGATCTGACCGGGGTCGCATTGGGGGAGAAAATAATGTTCGCTTGTATACCGGCTCAAAGCGCCGACCTGTACAGAGCGTTGCTCAACAACCTAAGGCCCAGACCACTCGGCCGTAGCTTTTTTAGCTCCGCACTTTTACCTCCAGCTTGAAAAGCTTATGTTTGACCTATTGCAATATGGTATAAGGTTGGACTATCTTGACATACAGATGATATGGCGTTGTTGTGTAGCCATAACTTGGTGCAAGTGCAGTGAATATGAATGCTCGCAGGGACTGCAAATGCTTGTGTTAGCTTATTTTCTAATCCAGGACAATAAACACTTGCCATTTGGCTTTTCAGAAAGGGAGAAAAAAAAAAACCGTAATCAAATCCAAAAAAGAGGAGTTTTTTTTGTCTTAAAATCATCAGGCTTTGATACAGTATGAATCAGAAAAGGTTTTTCTGATATCACCCCCTCAAATCATTCATTCTTCTGTTTAGAAATTTTCCCTCTAAAAGGTTTAAGTTATTTGAAATTAGCCCTCTTAGCTATCTTTAATGCTTTGAGCGTTTTTTAAAATACTCATGTTACTTTTTTAGACTTTAGTCTCTAAACCCTAACACATCTAGCTCTTTTAATCTCCTTTTGAAGTTCTTTAAAATACTCACATAGTTGCATGTTAGCTAGTTTTTTTTTTTTTTTTTTTTTTAAATATAGGTCGTAGCCTGATGCAAGGAAGATTTGAATTCTAAATATCGTGCCCACTATAAATAGGTTTTATCACTATGCTATAATAACACTTGCGCATATTAGCTAGATAGTAATAAGAAATTACATTAATATATGATGCGCTACTAAGGTCTTGGGTTTTTTTGCCTCTTTTTTTTGTTCTTCTTATTTTTTTTATCTTTTCTTTTTCTTATAAGTCCAAAAAATTAGAGATAGTTTTGATTCAACTAAGAAATTTAACATCCTAATAGAAATCATCCAGAGCTCCTGAGCTATAGCATCTTTAAGTTTTAAAACATATATAGTTCTATGCTCTAAGTGACATAATTGGTTTTGTTTTGGAATTCACGTGTCTTTAAACAAGGGGAATAAAGGTAAGTCAAAAAATGTTGGCCCAAAGGCTATTTATCTTTTGTTTTGATGATAATAAAACACATATAGTTACAGATACTAACAATTTCATCTATATAAGTTTCAGGATTTTTTTTAATGCATTTGGCTTCTTCAAGAAGACTCACGTTTTTGAAGTCCTCAAAATGATGATCCAAGAGCTTTAGCACAAGCAAATACAAACATGAGACTCGTCACGAGTATCGAGCTCAAAGGATCAAAATGTAAAGATAATAGTTTTCATGAGAAGATTTGTATTTTTGCATTTCTAAAGAATTTAATTTTGTTAAAATCAAGAGTAGGGATAGCGCAAGTGTTGGCCTAGAGGCCCTTCACCTTAGTTTTGATGATGACTAACTTGTGAAGGTTAGTTTGCTAATGATCTTGTGTTTATATAGTTTCAGTTACTATTCAAGATCTTAGTAGGTGATTAGCTTCAACAAAACATTCAAAATCAGTTTTGGAGCTAATACATGTAAATTCAAGAGTTCGCGCTTCAAGATCGCATCTAGTACTTGAATGGAGTCAAGCTCATTTGGATCATATTTGGATCGAGTTGTCTTGAAGATGAAGATCGATAAGAAGACTTGCATCTAGGTTTACTTAGTTTTTGTTTAGATCTTGTGTAAGAATATAATAGTCTTGATATGTTTAAGTTCACACACACACACACACACACACAAATTTAATAGTTTTGATTTTCAGTTTAACCGTTTTTAGATTTTCAAGAATACATTTATTGTTTTCATGAATAGATAAAATCAAAAGAAGTTTTACATAGTTTATATATGTATTGGATTTCATCCATATACATTGATAGTTCATATTTTCTAAAAACTTATTTTTATGATTCTAATTCATGGTTTCAAGTTTTGTATTTAACCTAAACTTATTTTTGGATTTAATGTCAAAAATATAGATATATCATTTATATGTGTATTGTATTCTATCCATATACAATATGCTTCATATGTGTTTCTAATATTATGTTTTTGTATCTATACAAGTTTTGGAAAAAACGTATTTTCATTTCAAAATCTAAGTTTTGGAAAATACGATTTTGGTTTAAATCTTAATTTTCAAACCTCAAAAATAGTTCAAATAGTTTGTAATATGTGTTAATTTTGATCACACATATTTTTACTTTAAATATTTACATGAACTTATCTTTGTTGGTTTTATGTGATTTTATGAGATTTTATAGGGATTAAACAAGTTAGATTTCAAACCCTATAACCCTAACCTGAGCCTTTTGGCAGTCGACCGAACCAGTGATCGGTCAACTGGTCGGTCGACCGATGTGCACAGGACGTGCACAACTACCTTGGCCTTGGGCCGGTCGACCGCACGATCGACCGATCCAGAGAGCTTGCTCTCTGGATCTGGTCCCGGTCGACCGGTCGGTCTACTGACCAGAGAGTTAGATCTCTGGTTCTATCCTCGGTCGACCGAGCGGTCAACTGTTAGGCAAGTTTGCCTGGGGCGGTCGATCAGTAACCCCAACGATCAGAATTCTGACCGTTATCCAGTCGACCGGGCGGTCGACCGACAGGTCATTTCTGACTTGTTCTGGACCCCAACGGCTATATTTTCAGACCTTATAAATATAGATCCTTTGAGGCCAGTGTTAATTAAGATTTTTTAGTATAATTTTTCCCACCTTCTCAAGTATTTTTAATAAAGTTTTCAAAAGAGTTTTAAGCTAAAATTCTCTATCATTATTTATTTTCAAAGTTTTGAAAAAAAATCAAAGAAATATAAGTTTTAGGAATTCTATTTTGTTCTTCATTTTCATATCCAAGAAGTTTTTTCAAGTATTTTCTTCCAAAAGCTTTGTGCACTCACATACTTGAGTTTTTCAATTCAAATCTATCCTCTACGATCTTGTATTATGAGAGGCTTTATTTGTGATCTCTTTAGATCACTAAGAGATTGTTTGTGATCTTTGTGATCTCTAAGTTGTATTTTCTTTTGCTTTGTGCTTGGCTTAGTGTCTACCTCTAGTGCAGAGATTTTGTGTTTGAGAGAGAAATTGTGTACTCCCAATGTTGAGTTATAATTCCTCAGTGGAGGTCCCTTTGTAAAAGGTTTTGTGTGGACATAGCGAAAATCCTTTTGTATGAAGGTGAAAACGTAAAGCAGTGGCTCGAACCTCGAAACATATCACTCTGTTTGTGTTTGATCTATTTTCTCTCCTCTCTCTTTATATCTTGCATTGCTTTACATTGCTCATCATATACATGCTAGATATTGTTTGTGTGCTCACACTTGTGTTGAACCAAGAAAGCTTCTAATAACACCTCAATTCTTAATTTAGAGGAATCTCGAGGAGTAATTTCAGAGCCCTTCACGGGGAATTTGGGCTCACTCTTGATTACACAAAGTGTGTTAGCAAATAAGTTTTTAATTCTGTATCATTTGTCCTAGATTAGCTTGTACACCTATTCACCCCCTTTAGGTGTAATTACAAGCTCATGAGATTCACACACATGCAAACTAGATTTTATCTCTTATAGCTATTTTAACTTATTTAAGTTTAGTTTTTCAAAGTAATTTTGAAAATTACTTTTGCAAAATATAGTTCTACATTGTTTTTGTGTTGATCTTTGATCACAAAATTATTGACTCAAATTGATCACATGAACTTTATTTTGTAATGGTTTTATCAAAGAAATTTTGTTAGAAAAGATTGAAAAGCATTTCAAAATCTGTTTCATGTTTATGGCCCAGTGCCGGTTGGCTGACTGGTCGACCGCTCTATAAAACTTTTTGCTCTGCCGGTCAACCGATCGGTGGACCATGTATGCACATCTTAGTCAAAATTTGACTGTGCACGTTGGTTGATCAACTGGGTGACCAATGACTGTATATGCACTCTGTTAGGGATTATGATCGACCGACCGGTCGACCAAAAAATCCCAATGGTCAGAAATCTGACCGTTGGCGGTCGATCGACCGGTCGACTGGCATGCTAACTAAGCCTAGGTTTTTCCCCAAATGGCTTGTTGTTATTTTTGTCTTTTGTGGGTTAATCACCAACGACTGTATTTGGTTTTCTTCAATGTTTTATGCCTCTATAAATAGGCGGCCTTTAGAAAACTTAAAAGAACTTTTAGTTAATCATTTTGAATCATTTTTACAAGAATTTATAAATATTTTCAAGAGAAAATTTTCACAAGCTAGTTTCTTTCTCAATTCAAGAATTTCTTAAATGCTTTGCTCTCCATTCTTACATTCTCAAAGTTACACTCACCACAATTTCAAAGCTACAAATTTTCACAAGCCTTTTTTGGGTGATTTTCGAGTTGTCACCTCCTTCTTGTACTGAAGCATTGTAGAGGTTGCGGCCTCAAGCGAGCTTGGGGTTCTTCATTTAAGGTGTTGCGGCACCGAGTAAGAGGACTTGCGGGTTCGGTTCATTCTTGTGAAAATGTTTAGAGAAGCGATCTTGCGGGATCGAGTTCTAATAGAAATCCTTCATTGCGGTGAAGGTAGGGACGTAAAGCGGTGACTCAAACCTCGAAACAAATCATCCGTGTTTGTGATTGCTTTCTCTCACTCTCTCTAACTCTACTCACTCTCTATAATTGTTTCATGCTCTTTATTGCTATATTTCTAATTACTTTCTTACTCTTGTGTTGATATTGTTTACTTGCGCTTATTAGTTTGTAGTAATTTTTAATTTCGCATTATTTGTCATAATTATATAGCCATCACCTATTCACCCCCATGTGATTGCAATTGGTATCAAAGGCTATATTCTAATTTTTGATTTAACCACCTTAGGGAGATCCTTCTTTTGGCTATATTTGTTGCATTCTATATACTTGCTTATTTGCATTCATGGCATCTCACGATTTTTCTAGCATCAAGTCCCCACCAAAATTTGACGAGTTGAACTTTCCCATATGGAAGATAAAGATGATTATATTACTTAAGTCCTTAGGAGTTAGAGTAGCCAAAGCTATTACCAAGGAGTTTGTTGAACCTCATAGTGATGAGGATGCATGGTCCGAAGTAACAGCCAATGACTATGAGGTCAATGCTAAGGCACAATATGTATTGACACAAACATTAAATGATGATAATTTTCGATGTGTTATTAATTGCAAATCCGCATTTGAAGTTTGGAATGACTTGCTTATGACTCATGAGGGAACTTCTTTAGTCAAGAGATCCAAAATTGACTTGCTTCGTTCTCAATATGAGAATTTTTTTATGCTTGAAAATGAAACTATTGATGAAAACTTTCTCGCTTCACTAAAGTCACTAATGGATTGTTTTCTTAGGTGATGAAATAGATAAGGATCAAAAGGTGAGGAAGGTCATTAGAGCACTTCTCAAAACTTGAGAGGTGCAGACAACAACTCTCAAGGAGCTAAATGATCGTGAAGAGATGAAATTCTCTGATTTATTGGGAACCTCAAGACATATGGGATGGAGATGAAGGTTTGTGAAGAAAGAAAACTATAAAAGAAGCCTATAACCTTCAAAGTTGTTAGATCCAGGATAGATCTGACACTAATCAATGTCACTGATCTAATTGGCCAGGTCGTTGAATTTCAGGTGAGAGGTTTTTCGTTCAGTAAGCGTTCCTTAATTACAGAACCACCTTTCAATTACTTTTCTTAGTTAAACACCAATTAGAGTAGTATTAGTCAGTTTCAATATACTATAATATTTATGAGCATAATATTTCAGTATAACCCTAGTATAAAAAATGTTAGTTCATTTATACAACAATTGGAGTGAGGTACGCATGTAGCGAATCTCTTTGAGACATTATGTCCCCCTCTATGGTGCTAACGTGCGACTGGACGCAGGTTTTCCAAGATACAACACTCCTTCACGATATTTGGAAGCACTACCAAATCACTGTACGGTCGAACTGTAGTTAATCAGTACATTCACAGGATTTCAATGCAGCAGGACGAAGACAAATTTCAGGAAGAATATTTGCCTTAATTTTAGAAGATTATCCACTGTAGAGAAAGAAAGGAGAGAAGAATTAATGTCTTAGGAAGACAGAGATTCAAATAACAATTCTATTTAAGAATCTGTTAAATTTTCTAAGCCTTCTTTCAGAATGAATTTTTTTCTTACTTCAGAATCTTCTTTACAACTCTAATCTTCAGTCTGTCTCTTTTTCAGACTGATCTTCAGTGTAAAGAAAGAGAGGAGAAAATGATTTCTGTGTGTTTAGATTCACGTAAAGGAGCGCTATTTATAGCGCTCCTGGGAGTCTGTTGGAGGGAAAATCTGTTATTTGGAGTCCAAGCGGTTCCAATGGTTCTGTCTGAACCGTTGCAACTGTTCGTTCCAGATAGAAACCGTTGCAGCGGTTCCTTCCATCCGTTACAGTACAGTGGGCAAGTAGTGGAGCCGGTCGAGACTTGCTTGTACACCAAACCCGTGTGGCCCGGTTCAAAAAGAACCTGGTCAGGTTGGATCCCACGCCCACTCCCGGACCCGGCACCGGCGATGGCGACGGCGATGGGGCGACGAGCGGGCGGGCAGCGGTGGTACGCGTAGGCATGGTTTCCCCTAATCGCACGCGAAACTCCAAGTACCCAAAGGGCACGTCCTTTGTTCTCATTTTTCTCTATTTATATACTTCAATTGTCCATCCCTTATTCAATGTGGGACTAATGCTTTTAGCTTTTGAATTAGGCAAAATTTAGACTTGAATATCTCATTCATTTTAAAATAGAATTGAACATGTAAATATATCACGTTCATCCCTAGTGAAAGGAGAACACACTTCAACCATTATCCAGTTGATTCTATCAATGGATCTCGCCTTAATTTAGCTCAAATTCACTATTTAATTCTTCGTTTTTCCAACAAAAGCAACTCTAACCATTTTTGATGAAGATGAATCAATGGATGAAAGAGAAGAAAAAGATTGTGCCATGCTTATTAGAAAGGTTGGCAAAATGTTCTATAAGAAAGGAAAGATAAACATGCAGAGAATAAGATCTCAAATGAGAAGTGAATAAAAAAAAAAAAAGAAGAGATGGGTCCATGCTGCCATTGTAAGAAGACGGGGCATCTTATTGCCGATTGTTCTTATCTCCATGCGACCTCCTCTAAGTAAATACACAACAAGAAGAAGGTCATGGTGGCTACTTGAAATGATTTGGAGATGGAGTCCGAAGAAGAAGAAATCGACACCGCAAACGTTTGCTTCATGACAAATGGAGAAAAATCACCAATGGTAATCATTAACCCTCTCTTGATGATGATGAGCTTACCAAGGATGAACATGCACAATTTTTTGAAAAATTACGAAATAGATCTGAGCTTTCAATTCTTCAAAACAAAAAGTGAAAAAAGAAAATGAGCTTTTGAGAAATAAACTTAAGATTATTTCTAAAGAAAAAGAAGAACTTTTGTTGTGTTTTCAAAAGAATAAAGATAATTTTGAAAATCACAATCGTATTTGTAAAAGGAAAAACCTTAAAATGACTTTTGATAAAAATGAGTTTCAATCTTTGAAAAATCAGATGAATATTTTAGATTCTACTTTAAAGATTTGTGCTTTCAATGTTAAAAAATTAGATGCTATGTTTCTAAAGGAAAAAACTCAAGAAAAACACACTTCACAAGCAAACACCATGCATGTTCATAATGCACAACACAATCATTCATTTATTAATGGCAAGATGTACACTTGTACACATTATGACCACAAAGGTCATTTTAAAATTTTTTTTGTCATGCCAAGTTAAACATGAAAAATAAAAATATTTGAGTTCGTGAGAGTAATAATAATATAGGACTCAAAAAGAACACTCCTAAATTTTTTGATGTGGATGAGTCCTCCTCGACGTAGGGAGAGACATCACCTTGATGATAAATGCATTGGAGCTTGATGAAGATACAAATTTAATGTATCGTTATCAAGGAGCTAGGTGGGAGTTAACCACCTCTTTTTAGAGATTGCTAGCGTATATCAGTAACATCTCCACCTTGTCAAAAATTTTGATTTTTGATTTATCTAGAACTCTACTCTTGTTATTTATTTGTTTGCTATAATGAGTTCTTAAACTTGCATATACATGATTTGCTCTCATTTTTATTTTCTTAACATGTTTCATGCACTTACATGATTTGTTCTTAGCTTATTCTAAATTTCAATAGATAACATGTTTAAATTATATTGATATCTTGCTTGTTGATGTAGTACACATACATGTTGATAGCTTTAAACATTTCATATGTGTTCCAATCCTATGTCTATGAGTGTATTTAAACATCACTTGCTTGAATGAGCAGATGTATACTATTATACTTTTGAGTGAAAAATATTTTTTAATATGATTTAAATATTTTTTGAAAATTATCATATGGACTTAGATTTAGTTTGTTTTGATAAAACACATCCTGTCCAAAATATTTTTACCTTTTAAATATCTTTTAGCTATTATTTTGAAAATAATCTTAATATTAAAATCCTTAAAATTTTGATTTTTGAGCTGGTCCGATCGATCACCCAATTTACCGTGTTAGCAAGATCGGTAAATCGAGCGGTCGACCAACATTGATGATCACTTTCTATCAGAGTTCTCGGGATTTATCGAGCGACCAACCGGTCGACTGACTTTTGAAAACTTATTTTATAATGATTTCTGGATTTATCGGCAGCCCAACCAGTCGATCGACTTTCAAAAATTTTTTATTTACAGTGATCTCGAGTTTTTTCGGTTGACCGAGCCTCGAATATGCTGCTATTTTAACTGTTTTAAAATCCTAGTTTTTCACATCTCTCTCGTATTATCTCTTCCTCTGCCGAACTCCTCTTCTAATCCAACTCCTTCCATCACAAAATTCTCCCTCATTTCCCAATTTCTTTCGAAAATTTCTTGGATTTCACAAGTTCACTTGAAAGTCTCTTGATTGGGAAAGTTTATTGGATTTTCACTAAGGTAATTTTCATCTTTCTTTCCTGGTTCTTCAATTTTCTTTTTCTCATATTTTCTGCTTAATTTTTTTTGATTTCTTAGTTCATCTCCACCTTATTTACAATGTCCACCAAGCGTCCTCGAACTGATAAATCTAAACAACCTGAATCTTCTAGACCCAAAAATGTGTTTGTTAATGATAATTGCATGTTTATACATTCCATAATTTGTAACAAACATGTTATCTCGGGTCGCACTATGGTGCTAGCTAACTTTGAACATCTTAACCTTGCCTTGATTTTGAGAACGAGTTCCTTAGAGTAATTTGTTACTGTAAAGAAACAAATTTACCCTGAGCCAATTCAATATTTTTATTCTAACATGTTCTTCAGTGATAATTATATTTAATCTAGAGTTAAGAATATCAATATCAATATTTCTGTTGAGAGATTCTCTTGAAACTTTCAATTATTGAGTGAGGGTGCATATATCTTTCACTTTGATTTACATGATTTTGACTATCCTGCCGGTGAGACTGTTCTCACCGCCTCTCATCTTCTGCATGACGATGAGAACCCGGGTCAAGCGAGAAATGAGGAGATAATGTACTATACTATACTCTTACCGCTCAAGTCCTATTTAAGATCGTGTTCTGTAATCTCCTTCTAAAATTAGGAGAATATAGTCACGCCTGGAGATCTGCTCCTCTTCTCATCTATTGCCTTCCGAACGACATTAGAGTTAATATCCCTAAACTCATTGTCGACTTTATGCTTTCTGACACCTATTGATTCCGAGTAAAAATCTCCCCTACAGGATGATTATTACTCGTCTTTTAAAGCATCTAAAAATTGATCTTACTGGCGGGAAGGCCATTGCCCCCCGTGGACATAAATAGTACACTCGTAAAGAGGATGAAAACTGGTGTTCATGTTCATGCACTTGTCCTCTTGTCCAGCCCCAAGTACTATTTGCTTCTGGGTCCACCTCATCTTCAACAGATCCATACGCTGCTATTATGACTCAGATATAAGATTTATCTCTTAAGTTCACCGCCTCCCCCTAGCAGATCTTGGCGAATTAATCCGAACTATGAAACTAATATCAAAATGATATGTAATATATGTGCTCCTCCATTCGCTATCTCCAGAGATTCGTGGACGTGAGTTTTTCAGGAATGATTGGCCCATTCCCATGCCAGATGATTTCACTCGGCCTGTTCCTGCTACGGATCCTTAGGTAATTCCTTCCGATGCCTCTGAGATGTATTGTTCAGTGCCTGCTCCTTCTGAAGATTCAGATTTTTGGCCGGACTATTCTTCCCTTGGAGATGACAATGCTTGGGCTCCCCTTTTGTGATGTTGACAAAAAGGGGGAGAAAGAGCTATGATGGATGTTAGCATTATTTTAAATAACTTTTTTTTTATATTAAGTACTTTGTGGATGATGGTATTTGTATTAAGTACTTTGTGGTATCTATTTTGTGTTAAAATACTTATGTATTTTTACTTTGTGGATGATGGTATTTGTATTAAGTACTTTGTGGTGGATGTTAGCACTTTGACTTTGTGATATTTTCACTTTGTGGATGATGGTATTTGTATTAAGTACTTTGTAGTATGATTATTTGTTTATGGTATTTCATGGTATGAGATTTCATTTGTCTATGGTTTTGTTTATGGTACGAGAATTCATTAGGCTATCTATTTATGTGTTAGTATATTGATCTTGACACATATTTTCTTTGTGTGCGTTGATGGTATGTGCCTTCTTATTATACTTTGATAAACATCCATCAACCCCTTATTTGGAGGATAAAGGTATAGGATAGTTGGAGGAAATTATTTATGCATATGACTCTTCATATTTATATCGTAATATGCATAAATGCTTTGCATATGAACTCGTATTGATATCCTTTATTATGCTTTTTGATGCATTGATCTTAACTTGTACATTTATCATATGCATGTGTTTAGGGGGAGTCTCACTTGAAGTTTCTTTCAAAATTATTTAAAATAACTCCATATATTTTGTCGTCATCAAAAGGGGGAGATTGTTGGCCCAAAGACTATTTACCCTTTATTTTGAGGATAATAAAATACATGTGGTTGTAGATACTAACAATTTCATTTATATAAGTTTCAAGATTTCTTTTGTTGTATTTGGCTTATTCATAAAGACTCACACATTTTTGAAGCCCTCAAAATTATGATCAATGAGCCCTAGCACAAGCAGATACAAACATGAGACTTGCCATGAGTATCGAGCTCCAATGATCAAGATGCAAAGATAATAGCTTTCATGAGAAGATTTGTATTTTTGTATTTATGTAAGAAATAATTTTGTTAAAATCGAGAGTAAGGATAGTGCTAGCTCAGGCGATTCACACACACAAACTATCTTTTATCTCTTATATTTTGAAAAACTATTTTAACCTATTTAAGTTTAGTTTTTCAAAGTGGTTTTTAAAAATTACTTTTACAAAATATAGTTCTACATTGTTTTTGTTTTGATTTTGATCACAAAATTATGGGCTCAAATTGATCACATGAACTTTATTTTTTGATGGTTTTATCAAAGAATTTTTGTTAGAAAAGATTGAAAAGTTTTCAAAATCTGTTTCATATTTTTGACTTTGTGCAGTCGACCGGTTGACTGCTCTGCAGAGCTTTTTGAAGTTAAATTGACAGTACGGGAAAAGAAAAGATTCGACATCTGACTTACTTTTCTTTCGCTCACTCCTCCATTTGTCTGCCACTATTGAGAATAAATGCAAGAAAACAAATATTATCGAGCACTTTCTGTGCTGAATTCAGCTAGAAATTATTCTCTCTCTCTCTCTCTCCTCTCCTCTCTTCCCCCTCATCCTCTCCCTTTCTCTCTCTCTCCCGCGAGTGGCGATGTAATAACTCTAATTTATAATACATGATTTAATATGTATAGTAGTATTTTAATATGTATATATGATTTGTATTGAGAGTTATTATTATTTTATGTAAGTTTTCATAACTAATAGTTATAAATTTCTATTATTATTATTGGTGATTATTAGTAGTAGATGTTATTACTATTATTTCATTATGATTATTATTATTTATTATTATTATTGTTATTATAAATATTGTTGTTGTTGTTATTATTATTTACTATTATCATTATTGTTTATTTTAATTATTATTTACATGTAATCTTTATGGATTATTATTATTACTATTATTAGTATTGCTACTACTATTATTATTTTATTATTGTTTCTCTTACTAATATTTCATGTTCTTTCTCTTATCCTATGAATTCTAGACCTAATCCAAAACCCAATATGAAACCAAATCAAAAATTGAATTCTTCTTAATTTCTTATCTTTTTAAATTCATGAACACATAAAAAATAAAAGATAATTATTTTTAAAATTCATGTAAAATTCTTCTCTATCCTAAAACACAATCCAAATCAAAATCAGTAGATAAACATTTAAATTTATGGGCATATCTAAATCCTAATTAAAAACCAATTTAAACTTAACCTAAACACAAGAAAAATAAGATAAAACTTATCTTCTATAACCATCTATAAATAAATCCGAAATTAATCCAAAAAAATAATAATTTACTCTTGGAGGGAGGAGAAAGCCATTACCCATCAAGCTTTGGAGTTGATTATCAAGGCAAGTGTTGGAAAGAGAGGACATTACCAAGGAATTGACAGGATTGCCAAGTGTTGTCGAAGATCGCCAAGGAAGTCGATGACGAAAGGCAAATGAAAACAGCAGCAGCAGCAGAAGAACAGGCAGGTCGGTCGACCGGCCCGGTCGACCGACATGCACAGCATGCACAGGGTTCGTAGGCAGTCGACCGGCAGGTCGACCGCAATTCCCTGACTGTAAGTGCTAAACTCTCTGTTAAATTTGGGCGACCGACCAGTCGACCGGGGGTGGATGTCGGTCGACCGGCCGGTCGACCGACAGTCGGGTTTGGGCGAAAATCTGCTGCTCCGCAAAATCTGGGTATTTAAGCCTAATGTTGATTTCTAGGGTAAGTGCCTGCGAAAAGGGATTAGCAAAAGCTCTCTTGCATTCAAAGAGGCTGATAGCTATTGTAAACATCTTCCTAGTAATTAATCTCTCCAGTGGATTGCCCCGAGGACGTAGGCATTGAGGCCGAACCTCGTTAAAATCGTGTGTTTGCGATTTGTGTGTTTTTCTTGTGTTTTGTTGGGTGTTCTTTGTGCTTGGAGATCTGTGAGATTCTCTACTGGTTGTTGTCATCGCGCACAACAAGTGGTATCAGAGCTTCCAGGTTGCGCTTGGGATTTCTGAGGATTCGAAGGGCTCGAGATCGGATCCGGTGGAGATCGTGTGTCGATCTCAGATCGGAGGTATTAGTGTTCGTGGAGATCGTGTGTCGATCTCAGAAGGACGAATGGAGGGCTCGTTGAATCTGTGGTGAAGTAGATCCGGAGAGAAACTCGATCTAGGGTTTCAAGGATAGGTAAAAATCTGATTTTTATCTGAGTAGAGATCTATTTCAAGTTGGTTGTTCTTCCGCATAGATAGAGAATCAGGGAAAATCTCAATGGCAGAAGAAATTACATCTGTTAAGACAATGAACTCTCACCCAAGGATTGAAGTTGTTAAGTTCAATGGTACTAATAACTTCGGTATGTGGAGATGCGAGGTTATGGATGCGCTGAATGCATCGAATCTCGAAGACACTCTCTTATTAGAGAGGAAGAAGAGCACAACCACTGATGAAGAGTGGGCGAAGATGAACAGGTCGGCATGTGGCTTGATACGTTCATGCTTGTCACAAGACATAAAATATCTTGTGCAACATGAGACGTCAGCGAAGCATCTGTGGGGAAACCCTTGAGAAGAAATACCTGACGAAGAGTGTTGAGTCCAGGTTGCAGCTTAAGAGTAAGCTGTATCAGTTTTGGATGAAGAAGGGGAGCACAGTGAATGAGCATATCAACCGATACACAAAGCTTTTTACAGATCTGATAAACGTGGATGTCATGGTAGAAGAGGAAGACAAGGCGGTCATTCTCCTGAACTCACTCCCACCGGAGGAGTATGAGACATTCACTATGACGTTTATCAATGGTAGGCAGACTTTGGACTACCATGAGGTGTCATCTGCACTGATAAGTTATGAGACAAGGAAGAAGGAGAGACATCCTTCTCAGTCAAGCTCATCGGCGGAGGCATTGGAAGTAAGAGGCAGGGGTTCATCGAGGAAGGGCAAGGAGGTTAGAGGAAGATCGAAGTCCAGGCCGGCCTTCAGGGATCTCAAGAGAAATCAGTGCGCTTTCTGTAGAGAGACTGGGCACTGGAAGGTAGACTGTCCAAAGTTCAAGGAAAGAAGAAAGAATCAAAGTCTGAAGCAAATCTCGCAAAGTGGTAAATACTGCAATCAGAAAATCACAGGCAGATGGATCAGATTCAGATTCTTCAGTGTTCTCTTTTTCAGTTACTACTCCCGTCATAGGCTACTCGGGTGAAACGAGTGGATCTTGGACACAGGTGCAACATATCATGTATGTCCTAATTGAGACTGGTTTACCAGTTTTGAGAAGTTGGAGGGATGTTCGGTCGTCATGGGCGATGATCATCCGTGCATCATGGAGGGTGTTGGCACTATTCCAATCAGGATGCTTGATGCTTGATGGGATGGTGAGGGAGCTGAAAGAAGTGAGGTTTGTACCTCAGTTGAAGAGAAACTTGATTTCTGTAGGAGCTTTGGAATCATGGGCCTTAGAGTGTCTATAAGGAGGGAGTTCTTAAATGACAAAGGGTTCGATGGTGGTGTTGAAGGCTGATCGCCGGAACAACTTGTACTACTTGAAGGGTAGTACGGTGACAGGGCAGGTGGCAGCTTCTACCAGTCATAAAGAAGATTCAACCCGGCTGTGGCACATGAGGCTGGGACATGCAGGGGAGAAATCATTGCAAGCTCTTGTGAGGAAAGGGTTGCTGAAGGGTGCCGAGACCTGCAAGTTGGATCTCTGTGAACATTGCATCATCGGCAAGAAGACCAAGGTGAAGTTTGGCACAGCTTCACACTGCACAGAGGGTATTCTTGACTATGTTCACACGGATGTATGGGGACCTACCAAGACTGCATCGATTGGAGGTAACCACTATTTTGTGTTGTTCATCGATGATCATTCTAGGCGCTGTTGGGTGTACACTATGCGACACAAAGATGAAGTCCTAGAACTGTTTGTGAAGTGGAAGGCTAATCTGGAGAGAAGCACGGGAAGGAAGGTCAAGGTCCTCCGTTCTGACAATGGAGGAGAGTACAAATCGGATCCTTTCTATAGCTATGCCTTGATGAGGGCATAGAGAGACACTTCACAGTACGAGAGACTCCGCAACAAAATGGGGTGGCTGAGAGGATGAACCGAACTTTGCTAGAGAAGGTTCGGTGTATGTTATCCAATGCAGGACTGCCAAAGAAGTTTTGGGCTGAAGTTTGGCGTATGCATGCCATCTTGTGAACAGGTTGCCATCGTCTGCAATAGGGGGGAAGACTCCTCTAGAAGCTTGGTCAGGAAAAGCTGCTGGGGACTATGATTTGCTACGGGTTTCGGATGTCCAGCCTACTACCATGTCAGAGAAGACAAGTTGGACCCAAGGGCAAAGAAGGGGTGTTCGTTGGCTTCAAGCGAGGAACCAAGGGGTTCAAGATTTGGGACCAAAAGGACAACAAGTTCATACTCAGTAGGGATGTCACGTTTGATGAGGCTTCTTTGATGAAGCTATGGTCTCTCAGCAGGTGGAGACCAGCAAGACCAAGGAGCTATTGCAGCAGGTGGAGATTGATGCAGATCCACCATCTCTAGAGGATTCAGTATTCGTTCGGATCATTCCTGAGGTGACACAAGGTGGTGATCGAGCAGTTGAAGAAGATGCTGAAGATGTTGAAGAGGGTCAGGAGCAAGTCATGGGTACTATTCCAGATCCTACTGCAGTTGAAAGACCACGAAGGAACACTAGGAGACCAGGTTGGCTCACCACTGATATGGTCGTCGCGTATGCACTTTCAGTTTTGAGAGGCTATTCCATCTACCTTCAGAGAAGCTGAGATCAGTTCGGAAGCAAGGATGTGAAAGAGGCCATGAATGAAGAGATGCAATCTCTCTACAAGAACAACACATGGGAACTCACCAAGTTGCCCAAGTGGAAGAAGGCCATAGGATGCAAGTGGGTGTTTGCTAAGAAGCAAGGATCTCTCCAAGAAGATGCAGTGCGCTACAAGGCAAGGTTGGTGGCTAAAGGCTACGCTCAGAAGGAAGGAATTGACTATAACGAGGTGTTCTCCCCGGTAGTTAAACACTCGTCAATTCGGATTCTATTGGCCTTGGTTGCGCAAAATGAGTTGGACCTTAACCAACTTGATGTGAAGACCGCCTTTCTCAACGGCGATCTTGAGGAGGAGATCTATATGACACAGCCCACAGGTTACAAAACTGCAGGGAAGGAAGAGTTAGTATGTAAGCTAAAGAAGTCGCTGTACGGATTGAAGCAGTCTCCTAGACAGTGGTACAACCGATTTGATAGCTTCATCAGGAAGAAGAAGTACACACGTAGCCATTTTGATCCATGTGTGTACTACAACAAGTTACCATAAGGAGAATATATCTATCTACTTCTTTATGTAGATGATATGTTGATTGCTTCGAGGTCAAGATCTGCTATTGATTCTCTGAAGAAAGTTCTATCATCAGAGTTTGAGATGAAGGACCTGGGCGAGGCGAGGAAAGTATGGGCATGGAAATCACTAGAGACAGGAAAGCTGGCAAGATAAGTTTGACTCAGAAGGGCTATTTGGAGAAGGTACTGCAGAGGTTTAATATCAGTAAGGATACTAAGTCTGTTAGTACACCTATGGCGCCACACTTCAATTGTCAGCAAAGATGTCTCCGAGGAGTGTTCAAGAGCGTGAGTATATGTCTCACGTTCCATATGCCAGTGCGGTGGGTAGCTTGATGTACGCTATGGTGTGTACAAGGTCAGATCTATCACAGGCAGTCTCCATGGTGAGTCGATATATGCATGATCCGGGACAGGGTCATTGGGAAGCTGTGAAATGAATCTTGAGATACATCAAGGGAACAATTGATGTAGGTCTAGTATTTGAGAAGGACAACACTGAAAACCAAGAGTGCATAGGGTATGTGGATTCAGACTATGCAGGTGACCTTGACAAACGTCGGTCGACGACGGGATATGTCTTTACATTCTCACAGGCACCGATGAGTTGGCGCTCCACACTTCAGTCTACCGTCGCGTTGTCGACCACAGAGGCTGAGTATATGGCTATGACAGAGGCCATGAAGGAGGCAATCTGGCTTCAGGGGTTGCTTGATGACTTGGGCGTGGAGCAGGATATGCTGAAGATTAACTGTGACAGCATGAGCTCCATCTACTTGGCAAGGAACCAGGTCTATCATGCAAGGACGAAGCATATTGATATCAGGTACCATTTCGTTCGGGAGATTCTGGAGGAAGGTGACATCGACTTGTTGAAGATTCACACTTCGGAGAATCCGGCCGATATGCTTACGAAGGTGGTGTCAGGGGTGAAGTTTGCACACTGCAAAGATTTGCTCCATGTCCTTCAGGTGATTTGAGCTTGCTGAAGCTCATTTGGGTGAACTACGGACGGCTTGATCCCATGGGCAGGGGTACGTAGGCAACCATGTTGGTGCAGCCGCTATCGAGTCCGTGATCGGCTCAGATTTGGGAATCTTCACCGAGGTGGAGAATTGTTAGAAAAAGAGGACATTACCAAGGAATTGACAGGATTACCAAGTGTTGTCGAAGATCGCCAAGGAAGTCAATGACGAAAGGCAAATAGAAACAGCAGCAGCAGCAGAAGAACAGGCAGGTCGGTCGACCCGGCCCGGTCGACCGACATGCACAGCATGCACAGGGTTCATAGACGGTCGACCGGCAGGTCGACCGCAATTCCCTGACTGTAAGTGCCAAACTCTCTGTTAAATTCGGGCGACCGACCGGTCGACCGGGGGTGGATGTCGGTCGACCGACCGGTCGACCGACAGTCAGGTTTGGGCGAAAATCTGCTGCTCCGCAAAATCTGGATATTTAAGCCTAATGTTGATTTCTAGGGTTAAGTGCCTACGAAAAGGGATTAGCAAAAGCTCTCTTGCATTCAAAGAGGCTGATAGCTATTGTAAACATCTTCCTAGTAATTAATCTCTCCAGTGGATTGCCCGAGGACGTAGGCATTGAGGCCGAACCTCGTTAAAATCGTGTGTTTGCGATTTGTGTGTTTTTCTTGTGTTTTGTTGGGTGTTTCTTTGTGCTTGGAGATCTGTGAGATTCTCTATTGGTTGTTGTCATCGGCGCACAACAGCAAGAACCTAGCGTCCCTTTCTTTCTCTTGATTTTCTTGCATTTTAATTTAATAGAAATCATGTCTATGAGCCTTTTGATGATCCTTCCCACTACTCTAATTAGTGTTGGCCCAAAGGCCTTCCACCCTAGTTTTGATGATGATTAACTCATGTAGTTATGTTTACTAATAATCTTATGTTGTTTAAGTTTCAGATCTTTAACCAAGATATTAGTTGGTGATTAGCTTCAACAGGAGTTTAGAAGCTTTTCATAGTGATTCCAGAGCCAAAGCTTCATGATCATACCATGCCTAACCATGGATGGAGTTTTGGAGCAAGTCAACTTGAAGATGAAGA
>JAVJIF010024839.1:0-74570 GCA_038442645.1 Agave tequilana | reverse complement strand
TTTTTTAACCCCAGTTTCTGACCCAGGACAGTGGCTGACAGGCCAGGTTCGCCGACCGCACGGTCGACCGAACCAAGGGCCGGTCGACCGACGTGCACAGCCTTGTGCACGTCTTGCAGCACAGTTGGGCCGGCCGACCGGCGGTTGACCGGACCAGAGAGCTTTGCTCTCTGTATCTGGGCGGTCGGCCGTGCGGTCGACCGGATGCCCCAACGGTCATATTTCTGACCGTTGGCGGTCGGCCGGGCCGGCCGACCGCAGGCCTGTCAGGCTACAGATCAGCCTAACGGCTAGTTTCCTTTTGGGCCTATAAATACCCCATCTCTTTGGGGATTTTGATAAGATTTCCTGAGCAAATTTTTCCTACTCTCTGGTTTTAAAAACAAGTTTTCAAAAGAGTTTAAAGAGCAAAAAGATTCATCTTATTTGTTTTAAGTGTTTTTTTATTTTCAAAGAAAATAGGTTTTTGGGAAATTGGTTTTATTGTTCTTCATTTCAATATCTATTTGGTATTTTTCCAAGAGTTTTTCTTTGATCAAAACACTTAGTTTTTCCACTTGAGCTATATCTTCTATCCCAATCTATTTAGGATCTTTGTTTTGTGGAAAAGAGATTTTTGAGGTTGTTGAGCCTCCAAGTTGTAAACACCCTTGCTTTTTGTTGTATCCCTCTTTGGTAGAGGTTGATCGGGTGATTGGTTTGCTCCCTCTTTGGTAGAGGTTGAGGCTTGTGGTTTGCTCCCTCTATTGTGAGGTGAGTTGGTTTGTATATCCCTCTTTGGTAGAGGTGATTGTGTTTGTTGTTTGGCTACGGGCCTACCCCTCGGTTGTGAGGCGGTTTTGAGAGAGGAGTTCGGTACTCCCTTTGTTGTAACAAATCCTCCTCGGTGGAGGTTCCCTCAGTGGGAGATAGTGGATTGGAAATCCTTCTCGGTGAAGGCGGGATGTAGAGCTAGGGGCTCGAACCTCGAAAACATATCCTTTGTTGTTTGCGTTTGATCCATTGTCTCTCTAACTCTCTCTTTATATTGTGTAAAGCATCATCCATTCATTCATATCATATATTGCTTGTGTTGTGCCTTGCGATTATTTCATATTGCTTATCATCCTTATATGCTTGGCTTGCTTGTGTGTGTGCCTCACTTATACTTAACCACAAGAGCTTCATATAGCACCTCAACCCATATCTAGGGGAATCAAGAGGAGTTAGTCCCAGAGCCCTCACGGGAATTCGGCTACACTTGTTTGTTGTATTAAGTGTGTTGCAAATTAGTTTTTAAGCTTCCGCATTTAGCGCATTAGGTTCTAGATTAGCATTATCACCTATTCACCTCCCCCTCTAGGTGATTTACAATTGGTTATCAGAGCCTACGCTCCTAATACTTAGGCTTAACATCCTAGGAGTGAGATCCTTTGTTGCTAATCTACATTTGCATTTGCTTGTTGCACACATATAGTTTACATCCATAGACTTCATGACCCCACCTATGTTTGACCCTTCCAACATTCTTGTTTGGAAGACTAGGATGTCCATATACCTCCAAACCCTAGGTTACAAGGTTCACCTTGCCATTACCGAGGAATCCTACCTTAGTGATAGCAAGCATATAGGGGCCAATGCACAAGCCCTTGAGGGCATTAGAAGCCACTTCCCAAAGAATATCTTATGCTTGTTTCTAATCTTGATTCCGCTTTTGCAGTGTGGAACAAGTTGACAACAACCACCACCTCCAAGCTTCAATTGTCGATCCAACCGGAGGAGTCTAGTGGAGAATCCGAGCCACAACAATGCCATATGATCCAAGAGAATGACTCCCTTGAGGTATAATCGGAATCTCAACTAGATAGTTTTGATTCTAGTTCTTCAATGATTATGTTGATGCCCATGCTTTAAATGAAGAACTTTTCATTATTTGCGAAAAATTAATAGAAAAAATAAAAGTTTTTGAAAAGAAAAGTCTAGGAATTGAAAAGAAAATAAAATTTGCATTCTAAACTTAACAATATTTTGCAAGAGAAGGTTTGGTCTATAATGAAAGGGATTCATTGAGATCTCAACTTGCTTGCACTAAAAGAAACAAAGTTTTAAAATCTAAAAATGATTGTGAAACTCTTTTGAAGATATAAGACGTTTTCTCTTCAAAAGTTGAATTTGTTTTAAGAGAAAATGATCTTTGAAAAGAGAAATTGATTTTATTTCAAAAGAATTAGAATTTGTTTAAATAAAAATAAATCTTTGAAAAATGATATTGTTTCTCATGTTTGCCATGCTAGGGTAGTTTCACCTAGATCACCCATTGCATATACCTCTTCTTCTAGGATTAATGATGATATTTGTTTGCTTAAGAAGAGTTTGATTGATTTGGGCTCCACTTTGAGCCAATGTGTAGTGGGCCATACACGTTTGGAAACTTTGTTTCGAAAGAAACAAGTTCCATCTATTATGCATGCACCCCAATCACGGCATACACATGCTCCTCACGGACACCATCACACTTTGTATGCTCATGTGTACACTTGTACACATTGTGGATGGACGTAAGGGCCACCTGCTAAATTTGTTATGATAGAATACATGTTTCAAATTTAGCAACTAATTTTGTTTGGGTTAGAGAAGGTACTAACCCCCATGGACCCAAAGAGTATGGGTACAAAGACCACCCCTATTGTTTATGATGTAATGTGGGGCTCTCATATGACGTGAGAGTAGTAGCGGTACCTTGGAGTGGATGCGTTCCGTACTTAAAGGAAATCATTTGGATGCATCACTTTCAAGGAAAGTTTGGTAGGAAGACCACCTTGGTTTGGAGACTTGGAGAGGGTGCCTTCATCGGTTTTGGTATCGATCTCTAACTCCCATTTATATTTGCATGCTTTTCATGTTTATTATTTATAGCATGTTTTGTTGTTTATATTATTTTATGTCAATGCTATGTTTATTAAATCCTTGACATACATGTTTAGCATTTTGAGACACCCATGTTTAATATGGACCATTATTTTAGTGTTCTCACCTTTGTGTTAGCTATCATGTTTATCATAGATTTAAATAACATGTGAATTTAATATAATCATGTTTATATTTATCATGATGATTATATCTTGTTTTATACTCATGATTTTGATTACATGTTTAGATGTTAGTTTTTCATTAGAACTAGTATATATACTTGTACATATAGTGGGCCACAAATAAATCTATATATGTTTGTGCTTGAATGCTTATTTGTTCCCATTAGATGTGCTAGTATAGTCTAGTTTTGTGATGACTCATACATTTTAAACTTGTATTCCTATTTTTGATTTGTTTTATGTTTATATGTTTAACTTCATGTATATGTCCATTTTATCCAAATTATTGTTATACATATATATTCTTTTGAGCCACGTGCCTTCATGCATATATCTTTGTGGACTCGTTGTGTTTGGATATTATGTATACTTTAATTTGTATAGGACATACATATACCTTGAAGATTAAATAGTTTTGATGATTTTCATGTTTTCTTATTTCAAGGAATATTGAGCTTAATGGAACATTTTTTTCATAATCATGTTCTTCACATTGTATTTGTACACTCACATTTATTGTTTACTCATGTGTTTGTTTTCATGAGTCATATTTATGCTTAATTGATTATGAGTGTTGACTATTATGTGGATTTCATGTTTCATGAAAAATAATTTTGTTTTTTATTCCTTACTTGAAGGATTTCGTACTAGTTTACAAGTTTTTCCATTTAACTAGTTGCGATATTCTTCATCTTTGGTAGAGTTTTCAAACACACCTTATTTTTCAAATCTATTTTTTTGAAAACCCCTACCATCCAAGGGCGGTTGGTTGGGAGACCATGCCATGTATACCCTTCTTGAATACCTTTCAAACTTGTGCATGAATGGGTGGTAGTTATATGATGTATACACTTGATCATTATTGTTGTTTCAATTGGTATCATTGAAATTTTTTCAATTGGTATCAATTTTGACCTTTCTTGTATACTCATATATGTTTGTATGTATGTATGCTTTCAATTCCAAGAATATCAATTTCAATTGGTATCTATTTTTCATACATATATATGTGTTTTGTCTATGCTAAAGATTGAGTTTCAACTTTGTTTCAATTGATTCAATTTTCAATTGGTATCTTATTACAAACTTATGCATGTTTTTTTTTGGTATTTCATAAAGAGGGAGAAAATTCGATTTTCATATTTACAATTGATATTTGTATTTTCACTCCCTTGCTTTATGATAAAAAATAAAAATTTTAAATTGATATCATATACTTAAAAGAAAAATACTCTCTTTTGATATCAAGATGTTTATTTGAATGTTTTTCAATTTTGGTATCTCAAATTTTGTTTAAAGAAAAATACAAAAGTTTTGATTTGTATTGCCTATATGCAAGGAGAGCTTACACTCTCTTCTACATATATTCATGATGAGTGTATCTTGTATTGAAGAGCTTGACAATCTCTTCTTTATGTGGTACACGTGTGTAGGAGGAGCTTCACATCTCCTCTTATGCATTGCATAGTGTACGTTATGTGAATTAGGGCTTGTCATCCCTCCTTCATGTAATGTATCTATATAGGGAAGCTTCACATCTTCCTCTTCATGAATGTATATCGCATATACCATTTTATCGATCTATATTTACTTTCAATTGGTATCAAGATGCTACTTTGACATATTTTAAATTGATATCTTAATTGATTGTCACCCCTATTTGGTTTTGTTTTTGTTTTAGACAAAAAGGGGAGAACATTGTCTTTATTAACCCTTTTGTTGATTCATTGTTTCGAACAAAAAGGGGAAGAAAATTTATTGATTTGTTTTTGCTTTTACCCCTTATTGATGATTGTTTCTTTGTATTAAAAAGGGGAGAAGATTTTGTTTTGTTTTGGTTTTTACCCCTTTGTTGATGATTGACAAAAAGGGGAGAAAGATTTTGGTTTTATATATGCATGTTTATGTTTTTGCATATATTAAGTTTAATTTAGTTTAATTTTAATTGGTATCTAGAACATGTTTTGTTTTTGAACATTTCATTGTGTATCTAGAGCCTTTTTATTATTTATGCATTGATATGCATTCATGTTTAATATTCATTGCATATTTATATTTATTTGTTTATGCATGAGTTAAAGGGGAGCTTCTTTGAAGCTTAACTTTAATCCATGCATATATAACTCCATGAGTTTTGTCATCATCAAAAAGGGGGAGATTGTTGGCCCGGAGGCCTTCCTCTCTAGTTTTGATGATGATTAACTCATGTAGTTATGTTTACTAATAATCTTGTGATTTTAGTTTCAGATCATTTAGCAAGATATTAGTTGGTGATTGCTTCAAAAAGAGGAGTTTAGAGCTTTCACATGGTGATTCAAGAGTCCGAGCATCAAGATCACTCATTTGCACTCGGTGGATCACGTTTGGGATCGAGTCGACTTGAAGATGGAAGATCGTCAAGAAGACTTAGGTACCCTAGTTTAGTTTAGTGTGTTTAGATCCATGTGTAAAGATAAGAATAGTTGATATGCTCAATTGCACACATACATGTTTTTATTTTGGATTTGGTTTTTGTTTTTCGGTTTTTAGTTTAACCGATATTTGTTTTCATGAATAGTTGATCAAAACAAGTTTAATTGTTTATGTATAGTAGATGTATTCTTTCTATACATGCATGCTTAACTTTTAAACAAACTTATTTTGACTATTCTATTCATGTATTGAAAAATCCAAGTTTGATAAAAATACAAGTTTTGGTTTTTGGTAAAAAATTATAAAATACAAAAATAGTTTCATATGCTTGATATTTGAGTTAAAATATTTATCACATGTTATATATCAATGCAAATGAGAAAACTATTTTTGAGAATTTTTAGAAGAGATAAAAGATTTTTTTAACCGCAGTTTCTGACCCAGGACAGTGGCTAACAGGCCAGGTCGGCCGACCGCACGGTCGACCGAACCAAGGGCCGGTCGACCTTACGGTCGACCGACGTGCACAGCCTTGTGCACGTCTTGCAGCACAGTGGGCCGGCCGACCGAGCGTTCGACCGGACCAGAGAGCTTTGCTCTCTGTATCTGGGCGGTCGGCCGTGCGGTCGACCGGATGCCCCAACGGTCATATTTCTGACCGTTGGCGGTCGGCCGGGCCGGCCGACCGCAGGCCTGTCAGGCTGACAGATCAGCCTAACGGCTAGTTATCTTTTGGGCCTATAAATACCCCATCTCTTTGGGGATTTTGATAAGATTTCCTGAGCAAATTTTTCCCTACTCTCTGGTTTTAAAAACAAGTTTTCAAAAGAGTTTAAAGAGTAAAAAGATTCATCTTATTTGTTTTAAGTGTTTTGTTATTTTCAAAGAAAATAGGTTTTTGGGAAATTGGTTTATTGTTCTTCATTTCAATATCTATTTGGTATTTTCCCAAGAGTTTTTCTTTGATCAAAACACTTAGTTTTTCCACTTGAGCTATATCTTCTATCCTAATCTATTTAGGATCTTTGTTTTGTGGAAAAGAGATTGTTTGAGGTTGTTGAGCCTCCAAGTTGTAAACACACCCTTACTTTTGTTGTATCCCTCTTTGGTAGAGGTTGATCGGGTGATTGGTTTGCTCCCTCTTTGGTAGAGGTTGAGGCTTGTGGTTTGCTCCCTCTATTGTGAGGTGGAGTTGGTTTGTATATCCCTCTTCGGTAGAGGTGATTGTGTTTGTTGTTTGGCTACGGGCCTACCCCTCGGTTGTGAGGCGGTGTTTGAGAGAGGAGTTCGGTACTCCCTTTGTTGTAACAAATCCTCCTCGGTGGAGGTTCCCTCGGTGGGAGATAGTGGATTGAAATCCTTCTCGGTGAAGGCGGGGACGTAGAGCTAGGGGCTCGAACCTCGAAACATATCCTTGTGTTTGCGTTTGATCCATTGTCTCTCTAACTCCTCTCTCTCTCTCTTTATATTGTGCAAAGCATCATTCATTCATTCATATCATATATTGCTTGTGTTGTGCCTTGCATTATTTCATATTGCTTATCATCCTTATATGCTTAGCTTGCTAGTGTGTGTGCCTCACTTATACTTAACCACAAGAGCTTCATATAGCACCTCAACCCATATTTAGGGGAATCAAGAGGAGTTAGTCCAGAGCCCTTCACGGGGAATTCGGCTACACTTGTTGGTTGTATTAAGTGTGTTGCAAATTAGTTTTTAAGCTTCCGCATTTAGCGCATTTAGTTTCTAGATTAGCATTATCACCTATTCACCCCCTCTAGGTGATTTACACATACTCCATCCATGTTGCAGGTAGAGTCATCACCCCTCTGCACCAAACCACCATCTAGCTTTTCAAAGCTAGCGAATCAATCCTGCTTGGGGCAACATGGTAGGTAGTGTCTGTATCCAATATTCGTTTAGAAAAATATCTGAGTAGCAAATTGTAGGGATAGTGATAGTAGTGAAACAACTGATGAGTTAGAATCCGAACCATCCACCTGTGGATTCTTCACCTATGCAATATTTGCTTCCGGTTTTGACTCCCTCTTGTCCTTGAGCTTTGCTCAATCAACTTTTTAGTGTTCTTCCTCTTTGCAAAAAGCGCATTGGTTCTTCTTCAGATTAGTCCTAAACTTCGACCTCCCATGATCAGCTTTACCCTTCCGATTGAAACTCTTTTCTCTTACAGTCGATACCTCTGTTGATGTGCTCTTATAGGACTCCTTGTCCGTCCATCTCAGTTCATGGTTAGAATTTAACACTTCATTTTAGCTAGGGGATGATTTATCATTGATCAAGGTCAGAACAAAGGACTTATAATCATCATTCAGAATAGAGATCAATAGGATCAACGGCTTATCCTCATCATTAATCACTTCATCCATATTAGCTAGATCTATAAGAAGCTACATATGTAATTTTGATTAGTCGAATTTGCCTTGGAATAGAATATTTAAACTCATTTGAAGTATATTGTGTATGGATAGAATCCACCACACATATAATGTATATATCTATGTTTTTGACAAGAAATCAAAAATAAGTTTTGTTAATTACAAAACTCTAAACACATGAAATAGACCATCAAAATAAGTTTTTTCAAATATGTGAAGTACTGATGTATATAGATGAAATTCAATATATGTTAAACCATGTAAACTTATTTTGATTCTATCTATTCATGAAAACCATATATATGAACTAGAAATTCAAAGCCGGTTAAACCGAAAACCAAATATATCGAACTTGTGTGGTGTGAACTTGAGCATATCAAACACTATCTATTTTTACACAAGATCTAAACAAACCGAAGTCTTCTTATCGATCCTCATCTTCAAGACGACCCGATCCAAACACGATCCAAATAGCTAGACTCCAACCGAGTGCTAGATGCGATCTTGACGCGCGAGCTCTTGAATCTACATGAGTTAGCTCCAAAACTTTTTTGTTGAAGTTAACACCTACTAATATCTTGATCAATAACTGAAACTATTAAAATCTGATCAATAACTGAAGCTATGTAAACACAAGATTGTTAGTAAACTAACCTTCATAAGTTAGTCATCATCAAAACTAAGGTGAAAGGCTTTTGAGTTTACAGTTTTGTGATCAGATGACTAGATCCGGAGGGAGGCTACGTTGGATTTTCTGTTTGTATGTATCGTCCTCTTGATTTCTCCGTTTGAGCTTTAGTATTGACGATATCCTCCTTAATCTTTGAGCTAACCGAAAAGATGGATTTATAAAAATCTAAATTTAACTGGTTTTTATTTGGTATTATTTTTCTGATTTGTTCTAATCTTCAGCTGAACATTTGCCCTCATCATTGATTTTGATTTAATCTGAATTTCAGTGGGATTTGAGCTCGTTTTCTCTCCTCTTTCATTTAGTAAAAGCCTTCTAAATAATTAGACAAAAAAATAATTAAATAGTAGAGTTTATTAAACAATAATATGAAAATTGACAATAAATTGCAATATTGGCAACCGATCAATCCATGTGAGAGTAAGAGCTCGCTGGCTTGGTGAACCACACATGCTTTTAAGAACCTAAGAATTAATCTATATGTAGAAGTAAGCTTATATTGCGGGGAAGCAGCTGCTCAAACCTCCCTTTACTTGTGTTGTGGACAGTCTAATGGAAGACATTGGTAAAAACTTTATATTTCTACATTGAAACGCAGATTATATATGATGCAACTTATATGCAAGGGGTTAAACCGGAGCTCGAGATTCTTCTCCGCGTTTCACGAGATCCGCGTTTCAACCAAGCTCAACACAAGCCTCGCGTTCAGAAGCACCCAACACGATCCCTGTGTTTTAAGAATTGTTTGCAACCCCATCATACAGTTCATTTTGCCTTTGTAGCAGCAGCAGCAGCAGAAGCTATATTGAGGTTATTTCCATTTCCTGTTGTGAAAATATTATAACAAGGGAAATGTAAGTTTGTTCTATTGAAATGGCACGAGAAGCGCACTCTGCATCTTTTGTCGTTTAAAAATTGTTAGTGATCCTCGACAGTCAACATAATTAGATAAGTATTAAGTATACGTTTAGAAAAAACAACTTAAATTAGAGAAATATAATAGGTTGAATTTAATTGTAATTGTAGGGGTATGAATGATTGAGATTCAATTGAGAATCATTATAGCTTAGATCGTAGATGAATATGATGTTAACTCATGAACAACTAGGATCAATTGGGGAGTACCGCATGTTTTGCATTATTTTTCTCTCCAAAAGTAATCTTGAAGTATCTATTAATTTCCGAGTTTTTTTTATGGATTTGAAGTTTCAATAGTCTCTTTAGAGAAAGAAAAAATGTTCATAATTATTAATGCAAGAGTACATGCGTGACTCCTGACCCTGGGTACATTTGACAATCCATGAGTGAGATTGAAACTCTGAAGTCACTCTTAGTGTTTGTTCAGGTGAAAGTGATTTTGAAAAAATAAAAGTATTCCCACTTCATATAAGATATCATTTTTTATAGAAAGAGAAAAAGAGAAAAAGCTTAAATCTCAAGTGGCTTGAAACCTAGGGCATCATTTTATCATTGCGTCAAACATCATTGCTAGCTAAGTACAGAAATTTCACGTTCTTTATTTTCTTCTATCCATCTGATCGATCACCATTTCTCGTAAACACAAGCTATCCACTCACACGGATAATAATCTCATTAGCAACACAATTAAGCAGGAAAATCATTATTTTCATTAATAATTTATAGTCCTTGATTTTTAAGTAATTATATTATCAAAACTGATTGAAGGGAGATTTTTCTCCCGTAACTCTTTCACAAATTTTGTCCCGTCAATCCGCCCCACCCTCTTATTCTCTGCCTCTCCCTCTCTCTTCCCCCTCGCCTCTCATGGCTATGTGCCTTTCCTCTCTTGCCCTCTCTCCACTCCCCCCTCTTCCCCCTCTCTCTCTATAGCCCTCTCTCCCCCCCCTCTCCCCTCTCTTCTCCCTCCCCTCTCCGCCCTCCTCTCTTTCTCTCATTGATGATGTTGCCATCGATCGGTTTCAGACTACTCGACAGCGATATACTAATTATTATATTATTATTATAGGCTTATAGTTGCCCAAATCTCAATTGTCACAAATCAAAAGTTTTCCTCTTACTGATATTTTGATCATGCACGATTATAATTTATCAAAACCGAGTGAAAGGAGGTTTTCTCTCGTGACTCATATAGAAGTTTGGCTGCCCGTCCGTCCGTCCGTCTTTTGTTTCTTCTTCTTTCTCTCTCAACTCTTCCTCCTACTTCTTTTCCTCCTACTTCTTTTTCTTTCCTTCCTCTCGGTTGATCGGTCTGTTTTCCATCAATATGTGCGGTATACTTGTTATTTCCCCTTTGTCGATATTTTGACTATAGGCACTGGCGGACCCACGTGGGGGCCAGTGGAAGCGGTCGCCCCCACTGGAGTCGGTTAAGCTAACAAAAAACCCCCGATCTCCCAAAAAAAAAAAAAAAAAACCTACTAGTTTCGGTCTCTCTCTCTCTCTCTCTCAAGACCTCTCATCTCCCTCAGGCTCAGCCGTACGAGATCCTCTCTGATCCCCGTCTCAGGGCGATTTATGACAGGGATTTGGCTCAAGGATTGCATCTTGCCTTCTCAACAAGGAGGAGATTTGATGAGGTGAGGTCTATCTATCAATTTTGCATTTTTAATTTTCTTTCGTTCTTAATTATGTCTCTTGTGATCTGGGTTTGTTGCGAAGTTGCACTCTTTTATCTGCATCTTGAGCTTGTTGAGAATTTTGAAACATTTAACTTCTTATTCATGAACTTGAGCTATCTTTAGATTTGAGATTATACGAGCTGCTGTGAAATTGCACCAGAATGTACTCAATTAATTGAATAATGTGCTACCTGATGTGAGTTTTGGTTCTTTTGATCTTTCTCCTGAAGATTAGGTTATCAGTGGTACTTGGATTGAGGATTTCATGAGTTTCCAAGACATAGTAGTGTTTTGGTAATGACATAGTAAAGGGAAAATCTTTATTGTGACATCTGAAAATTAATATGGAGTCTCTAAGAAACTTTTTACAATACTGATATTATTTTCTCGCTTAGTTTTTTTGATTGGGAAGTACTTTATTCTTCCTAGTTGTCATTTAGTTGTGTTTATGGGGTGTTTGCATTTGTTTTTGAGTTGTAGACAACTGAGTGAGATTTGGGCAATTGTATATGGACCTTTGGTGTTAAGTTAGTTCATCAAGAGGTATTTTCATATTAGTTTTGTTCCATTATTTTTATTCTTAGTCATCTAACTGAATGTTGTATAAGCTGAAAAGCTTGCATTCTTAATCTGAGTTGATAAGCAGTTTTGCGGAAACAACTTGTTGTTTTTTCCTTGTCCGAAAAGAAAAGTGATTTTGTTGAGAATATTCACAAACTTTTTCAGAATATTCACACACATTTTTATCTGAAACTGAGATTTACGAATCAACTTTCAGTTTGATATTTAAGTTATTAATGTACTTGATTTCTTCATTTTAGGAGTTGAAGCAAGAGGATTCATATTTGGCCCTTCAATTGCTTTAGCTTTGGCGCAAAGTTTGTACCGCTACGTAAGCCTGGGAAATTTTCAGGTATTCTCTCTTATTCTTTATTTTGATTTATCAACACTTTATGTTAACTCTTTCTGATGAAAATTGCACTTGATTTTAATTTGATGTTTGTTGTATGTATCCTTGTCGCCACAGACTGTGTGTGATTTTATTGCTAGATATTTATTCTAATTAGTTTCAATACTAGAGGTTAGTTTTATTTTGTTATGTTATGTTTTTTTGTTTTAATGTCAGTTAATTTATTTGAAACAGTTATGGAAAAATTCTTTAAGAGGAAAAGAATTGAGAATAACGATAATGGTGAACCATCTTCCAATGTGGGCCCTAACATCGAACACATATATGCTCGAGAAGAGATCAATTTAGATGATCTTCCGTCAGATCCTGGGCTAAGAAAAAATATCTGGCAATATGATGCTAATGATATGGGGGAGAAAGTTCGAAGAGCATACTTGCAAAAAGGTCCTTGTCAGCCTAAGAGTCATGAGTTTCCTTGGAGACAATGTGGAAGTGATAAACGGAGGTTTAGAGCTTCATGGTTCAATGAACATAGTAATTGGTTAGAGTACAGCATAGAAAAAGATAAAGCATATTGTTTATGTTGTTATCTTTTTAAACCCGAGCATGGTTATCAAGGAGGTGGTGATTCATTTGTTAATGAGGGGTTCACGAAGTGGAAAAATAAAGAAAGATTGAATGTACATGTTGGAGGCCATAATAGCATGCACAACAGATGCTTGCGAGCATGTCAAGATCTTATGAACCAAGATCAACACATAGAGTTGAGTTTGGCTAGCCAATCTGAAGAAGTTCGAAATGTTTACCGCACTCGATTGACTGCATCAGTTGATTGCATTAGGCTTCTTCTACGCCAAGGATTGGCTTTTCGTGGTCATGATGAATCAGACGAATCTCTAAATCAAGTAATTTTATATAGAGCTTTAAAGTTTCTTGCTAAACACAATGAAGATATCAATAAAGTTGTGCTGAATAATGCTCCTGAAAACTTGAAATTGACATCGCCAAGAATTCAGAAAGATATTATCAGTGCTGCTGCAATTGAGACCACAGCTGCTATTGTTAGTGATATTGGAGATGAATTATTCTCTATATTAGTTGATGAGGCTTGTGATGTATCAGTAAAAGAACAAATGGCTATAGCTTTGCGTTTTGTGGATAAAAAAGGGTGTAATTGAGCGCATTATTGGGGTTGAACATGTTACCGACACAAATTCTTTGTCCCTTAAAGTAGCTATTGAGTCACTTTTTTCTAGACATGGGCTCAGTATGTCAAGCTTGCGTGGACAAGGTTATGATGGGGCTAGTAATATGCAAGAGAATTCAACGGTCTCAAAAGTTTGATTTTAAAGGAGAATGAAAGTGCTTTCTATATTCATTATTGTTTTGCTCATCAACTCCAATTGACACTTGTAGCTGTTGCTGAAAATCACAAGAAGATATGTTCATTTTTTAATTTGGTTACAATTTTATCAAATGTTGTTGGTGGGTCATGCAAACAAAGGGACATCCTTCGAGAAAAACAATTTGAAAAAGTTGTTGAAGGAATTTGTCAGGGAGAATTATGACCGGAGAGGTATGAATCAAGAAAGAGCATTAAAGAGACCAGGAGAGACGCGGTGGAGTTCTCATTTCGACACACTTGTGAACTTGATATATTTATTCTCTCTGTCTGTCATCGACGTGCTTGAGGTTATTTCAGAGGATGGAGCACTTTCAATACAAAAAGCACAAGCAACTGATTTGTTGGATGCAATACAGTGTTTTGAATTTGCATTCCACTTGCACTTGATGAAAATGATCTTGGGATTACAAATGATTTATCTAAAGCATTGCAGAGAAAAGATCAAGACATTGTGAATGCCTTGAATCTTGTTAAATTATCTAAGCATCGTTTACAGAGGATGAGAGATGAAGGTTGGGAATCTCTTTTGGCTGAAGTTTCTTTATTTTGTGATAAGCATCATATAATCGTCTCAAATATGTTAGACTTATTTGTTATTCGAGGGAGATCACGCCGCAATGTTGAAGAAAGCACGAACCTTCATCATTATCGTGTTGAAGTATTTTATGTGGTGATAGATATGCAACTTCAAGAGTTGAATAACCGGTTTAATGAAGTGAACACCGAGTTGTTATTGTGTATGGCTTGTCTGAGTCCAGCTGATTCTTTCTCCGCTTTTGATAAGATAAAGTTGATTCGATTTGCAGAGTTTTATAAATCTGACTTTTCTCCAATTGAGTTAGCAACACTTGATTTTCAACTTGAGAATTATATTCTTGATGTTCGCTCCGACATGCAGTTTTCTGAAATTAAAGGGATTGTTGAGCTTTCTAAAAAAATGGTTCAGTTGAAGAAGGATAAAACCTATCATTTGGTATATTTGCTCATGAAACTGGCATTACTCTTACCCGTTGCAACTGCAACCGTCGAACGAGCGTTCTCTGCAATGAAGTTTATCAAGAATTCACTGCGTAATAGAATGGGTGATGAGTTGACGAATGATTGCTTGGTGACATATATATGAAAAAGACATATTGACAGCATTGACAATGAATCAATCATTCAACGATTTCAGAATATGGCTCCTCGAAGGGGAGCATTGTAATTTAGAGTGAGATATATTGTCTTGAAGGGAGCCCCTCTATTTTTTTTGTAATATCAAAACTTAGAATATGTTGTTTGATTTTTATAAATTTTCAATTTTAGTTCAAAATATTTTCGCCCCCACTTAGTGAAAATTCTGCGTACGCCACTGACTATAGGCCACTTTGTAACTGATTCCACGTATGCTCATTTTTCCCAAGCATTTCCTCTCGCTCACGCGCTCACATCAAAACCCTAACTTCGGGTTTTTGTTCGTTTAGGGCTTGAGAGCTCGAATCGGGAAGCGAAGAAGAAATGAGCTCGGACGACACGTACGGTGACAGCGACGGCGACCTGTGTTACCCGGCGTCCGATGATGGCTACGAGTGTCGATCGTCGGCCAATGATGATTACTACAGCAGCGACGACGGTCATGGGAACGGATACTCTGATGATGGTAGCGTGGAAGTGTTTCAGATTATGACCATGATACGGTGCGCATCTCTCATAATTTCAATTTTACCCAACAAATAATTGAATAATGTCAATGCTGGCGACTAATTAGAAAATTTATAAATTTAATCCTGTTATAATTATGCAACATCTTTCCCTAGTCGAATTTGCCTTGGAATAAAATAGTAGTTAAATACAATAAAATAATACTTTATGCCAATTTGGCCAGATTTATGTCAGGCAAAATTCGATATTAGCTTTGTAATCGTAATTTTTAGTCGTACCTTGTAGTGATTATGTTTATTGACTAATATAATTTTAAATGTTTTCTTATTCTAATGCAAATAGGGACTAACATTGAAGCTTGAGCTCATATTCTTTCTATCTGTCATATTTCAATGATATCTGTTTATCAATTCAAGTCAGCATTTTGTAAAAACAAATATAGTTGAGTTCAATATTCAGACAATATCTGTGCCCCCTTATGTTAGAGGGTAACACATATAAATTGGGTGACATGTATCTGCTCTGTTTATGCCCCTTAGCTGGCAGGGAACTTTCCCTCTAGATGAAACTTTGAGGCATGGGAGTGAAGTATTATTACCCTCTTTCTTTACCTGGACAACCTATGTATGGTTCATAGACATCTATTTTGCATATCATCCTGTCATGCTATGTTTAAAGCAGGATATAACAGACCATGAAAGATTTTTACTACTATCACCCTAATAATTAGGCTTTTCTTTAAATGTGATACCTGATATTAAATTTATAAGAGTGTCAACAAACAAAATATTGGAATATCATGCACGCAAGCGTAATTCATTTCCATATGTGTTGAATTGCCATTTTCCCAGTGAGTAGTAAAATTTTCAAATACATTACAAAATATAGATGTATATACACTGCTCAGTGTTCTAAATGGCGGCTACAACGGCTATATCGGCTGGGAAAATTTATCGGGGATGGGGATATATCGGGGATATTTTTAAAATCGGATGTCATAATCGGACTGTAAATATACATATCTTCTTGTCTTAAATCGCATCTCAATGAGAAAATATATGCATAAATTATATAAATCTACATAAAACATCATACTTATATGTTTAAGATATGTTTAACTCGATAACTTGCATTAAGTCTATGAATCTATAATCACTATCCAAGTATAGAATCTTCAAAAATGTCACATTGTCACCTTACTTGTATTACCTACCCAAATACCTAACCTAGAAATTGGGTGTAAAATGCTATATCGGGTCTAAAATCGCCGAAATTGCGGCCGATATATCGGGTCCACGCCTATTTATTGGCGATTTTAGATGAAAAACGCTATATCGATTTCGATGTGCCAAATCATTGCGGCTAGGTGCCGTAAACGCAATATCGGCGCAATATTGGGGTTATATCAGGGATATTTAAACACTGACACTGCTAGAAGTGAAGGATCCATATTCTCCAGCTGAGGGGGGAGCAGAAGCGAACGACGTCGGCTACGTCTCGTTCTGCCGCTAACGAACCCTGAAAGATCTTTTAGGTAGGAAACATATTCGTATCCACAATCACATCACTTGAATCCACTTGCAATTACTCGAATCCACGAACAAAGTTAGCAACTCGAATCCACGAGCAATTAGAGAGATAAACTCAATTTTAATTGATCAAAAGTTGATTACAAAAACAAACGATACATTGACCTTTTATAGGCTTACAAGAAGAATGCTACTCCTAGGAAACTATAATCTATTTCTAAAAGAAAATAAAAGAATTAAAAGAGTCCTAATCCATTTAGGAAAACTAATTCTAATCCTAAGAGAATAAAACAAAAATAAATTAAAGATTTCTTTAGGTTTTCTAATTAAAGAAGCTTTCAGAAATTCTTGTCCCTTCAGGAATCTAACTAGAAGTCAATCTGAAAATCTTGTTGTTTGTTGCCCTGCTCTCCTACATCGGTCCCTCCCTCTTCAAAAGACTTGCCCTCGAGTTCCAATCGAGTCATGAACGATGCCATCTTTAGCAAACTCTGTCTGAGGAAAAGTGTGATCCCAAAATCTTGTTCTGCCTCAAAAAGCTTCCAAAGTGCAATTGATGATTAAACTTGACACATCATGTAGAACACCTATAGTTGTATTACATAGAATAAAGGGCATCACCTTAGAAAATCTGAATCCTTTCCACTGTAACTCGTCAAGTCGTACATCTCTTTATAGCTGTAGGCCAATGATAGATCATGCTTTTATCGCGCTCATGTGCCAATAGTAGGTGATATGAACTTGAAAAATTGAAAACTTGTATCTCGAGCACTCTCCTTCTACATGAAAGGATCTTCGAAATCATGCAGAATAGATGCATTATGTTGCCAAAGTGGTTTATGCTCTCCCATATGTTCCAACTTCATCTTCTCGGAATTTTAGCAGAGGAAAACAACCTCTTCCTTCAGAACTTTACTCTCCTTGGGATTCATCCGGCAATGTGAAAGATTTGATAGACTGGCTCTAAGAATAAGATCTATAGGATGTTGTATACCTCTCATCTAAGGCAGTAATATTTCTGGTAGCTCGTTGTGAACAACTCCTTTGGACTCTTCCAATAATGGTTTTACCTTCTATGAAATATCAATAGATGGAATAACTTCTTCTTTGATCACTAAAGCAGATCTCTACTTTGTTTTTTTTAATTCCTTTGGGATAGGTGGAATTGATCTCATGGCAATTCTTCTGCCCTTCTAGTTAAACATATAGATGTTCTCTTATTTTCTGTGGGTATCGTTAACATCATGATGCCATGGTCTCCCCAAAAGAATATGACATGTGTTCATGTAAATCACATCACAAGCAACAATATCTTGATAATATTTGCCAATTGAAATAGGAACATGACATAGATCTGTTAGTTGGATGGAGGGGTCCTTCTTGATCCAACCAATGATGTGATGAGGGGGTTGTTCTGTCTCTAAAGTTAAATAGTCCACAAATGCTCTAGAATCGATATTCTCACAGCTTCCGTTAATATGAGATTGCATTCCTTGTTCTTGACCGAACACCTTGAATAAAAATTTTGATGTTGTTACGTAGTATGATGATCTTTTGGTTATACTGCAATCTCTGAACAACACAAGTTGCAGTCTCGTTGATGGTTGTAAGGGTGTATATTAGTGATGGTTGAGAAAAACTAGTTGATGGATGATATGCTAATGGTTGTTGTGGTGGATGCATTGTAACAAAATCAGCGCTCTAATGCCAATTGTTACTCTCTGAATCGACGTTTACGAAACTTGTAATATGATCAGTACTTGTAAAAGAAAAACTGTTGTAAAGTAAACTAACAATACTTACACCAAAGAGTAATAAGAGCACGAGAATTTAACGTGGTTTGGCCCAAACTTGGCCTACTTCCATGGGGAGAGAACTTGAGAGAGATTTATTAATAACTTGATACAAGGAGATTTAACCATCCTCTTGATGCAACAAGAGTATTCACCTTTGTTCTTAATCTAGACCTAGATTATAAGAGTATTATCTTATCTCTATGCACTTCACCTTGCTCCTTTTTTTTTTCCCTTAGCTTCCTTCTAATCTCCTTGGTGTTCTCCACCTTTGCTCCTTGAGATTAGATTGAGATCAATGCTGGGTTACAACCTTTATTTATAGGATTTTACAAAACAACTCTTATTTGGACTATGAGATGATCTTGACCATTGGATGCTTGAAAAGTCTTGATCAATCCTATTAGGAGTTGATCTCCTTGATCTAGAAGAATTCTAGACCCTTTAATCTCCATAAACAAACCTCTTTTAATAGAATCTGCATCCTATTAGGACTCCACCAGAAGAGGAAACTCGTGGGCGCTTGAAAAGGAAACTGCGCATGAAGAACCACCCTAAATAGTCGACTAATACTTTGACCTAGTTGATTAATCCCTTCCATTAGTCGACTAATAAAACTTATTAATCGACAACTGTATTTTGTCTCCTTTCTGTATCTGTCTTTGTAACTGTCCTAATCGATCGGTACTTCTGATCAGTCGATTAGTAGTCTTGTTAGTTGACTATAAGTCGACTAACTTTCCTTGATTTGCTTCTTTTCTTCTCTCTAAGCAATCAACTTTTTCTCCAACTTATTTGGATTTTCTTAGATCATCATCTCCTCTCGAAAATAAGACAAAATCCTTACAATCTCCACCTTAACTTACTTTTCAAGCCTTAGTAAAACAACTTGAGATTTCAGATTAGTACCTTAGTTCTTTCCTTGGTTGTAACCGTGCGTGAAACCTTTAGCTCTTACCTCCTCTCCCCGGGGCCTTTGACTAATTTACCGCTATGGCTTAGGCCATCTCGAGCCTTGCCCAGACGCACTCTTTCTCCTTCCCGCAATACTTTGACCTGGTTCATGTTCCGTTGCAGTCTTTCTTGAAGCTCCACCTCGCGATGAGTTTCCTTCCAAGCTTATCCCTAAAATTCCACCTCAAACTGAGTTTCCTCCCTTCACGCTTGTATACCCTTCATACTTCTCTCTTTCCAGGATTACCTGTCTCCTTGGCTAACTGTGACGACACGTTGTTGCACTTGGATCCGGCACCTTCTTCGTCGAGCACCCCCATGGATATTAGATTGTAGCGCGCCTTCGGGACATACCAGACCGCCTTCAGAGCATGCACCGTCCCATCTCTTTTTGTAACCTTGACTATCTCAATGTCGATAACCTTGCAAGCCGAATCATCCACCATCTTGACAATCCCTTTCTCCTTTACAATCAAGGACTCGATCAGCTCTTTTTGGGAACATACATGAACCGTAGTACCCGAATCAAATATCCAGCTTTTACCTTGAGAAGTGTTATCTTCGTAGGAAGCTATTAATACTTCAGTGTCCTCTACACCGCTCAATGCTACGCCTGCCTCCGCAGCTTGTCCCTTCTTTTTTAGTCACTCTTGCCGATGTTATAGTCATTCTTCCAATGATCTTTCCTGTGACAAAAGTGACACACCTTTGACGAGTCTGAACTTTTCTTTCTTTCTCCTCTTTCTTTCCTTATCGTGACCACCAAGCACGATCCTGTCTGCTCCTCTTGATTTGATCTTTTCCTAATCTCATTAGATAATAGAGTTGATGTGACCTCCAAGATGGGAGTTTTCTTACCGTAGAGCATGGTGGTGACGATGTGATCATATGACTGTGGAAGTGAACTGAGAAGTATCAACGCCTTGTCCTCTTCGTCGACCTTGATATCAATAGCTAGAGGCTCGCTGATAATCTTGTTTAAGAAGTTTAGATACTCTAACACCGCTGTCCCTTCGTTCATGCGTAGCCTATATAGTTGTTTCTTGAAATATAACTTGTTGGAGAGATTTTTCATCATATACAACGTTTCTAATCTTGACCACAATCCTGTAGTCGTTTCTTCATCCATCACGTTGTAAATCACCTCGTTTGCAAGATATAGTTGGATCGTACTTGCCGCCTTTAAATCCACCTCCTCCCAATCCTCATCTGACTACTTGCAGGTTTTGATGACTTACCTTGCAAGGTCTTGTGTGATGACCCTGTTGCACCAATAATGCCTTCACCCTTTTTTGCCATAAGCTGAAGTTTTCTTTGTCATTACTTCTTGACCTCAAACTTTGTCGTAGAACTTTTTATCTTTGACATATCGCCCTTCGTCAACCTTTAGCTTTGGTACCAATTGTTGTAACAAATCAGCGTTCTAATATCAATTGTTACTCTTAGAATTGACGTTTGTGGAACTTGACAATATGATCAATACTTGTAAAAGAAAATTGTTGTAAATCAAACTAGTAATATCTAAACAAAAGAGTAATAAGAAAGAATACGAGGATTTAACGTGGTTCGGCCCAAACTTGGCCTACGTCAAAGAGAGAGAACTTGAGAGAGCTTTATTAATAACTTGATACAAAGAGACCTAACCTTCCTCTTGATGTAAAAAGAGTATTCACCTTCCTTCTTAATTTAGACTTAGATTGCAAGAGTATTATCTTATCTTTATGCACCTTCACCTTACTCTCTCTTTCTTGGCTTCCTTCTGATCTCCTGTATTCTTCACCTTTTTCTCCTTGAGATTAGATTGAGATCAATGCTGGGTTACAACATTTATTTATAGGATTTTACAAAACAACTCTTATTTGGACTATGAGGTGAGCTTGGCCATTGAATGCTTAAAGAATCTTGATCAATCCTATTAGGAGTTGATCTTCTTGATCTAGAAGAATTCTAGACCCTTTAATCTTTATAAACATTTTTTAATAGAATCTGCATCCTACTAGAACTCCACTAGAAAAGGAAATGGTGCCTGAAAAGGAAACTGCGCATGCACAACCGCCTTGATTATTCGACTAATACTTTGGCCTAGTCGGCTAATCCCTTCCATTAGTCGACTAATAAAACTTATTAGTCGACTACTGTATTTCGTCTCCTTTCTATTTGTCTTTGTAACTGTCCTAGTCGGCTAGTACTTCTGATTAGTCGATTAGTAGTTTTGTTAGTCGACTATAAGTCGACTAACTTTTCTGATCTGCTTTTTTCTTCTCTCCAAACTATTAGCTTCTCCAAATTATTTGGATCTTCTTGGACCATCATCTCCTCTTGAAAACAAGGCAAAATCCTAACAGGATGCGAGGGTGAAGTGGTGGAGGAAGATTAGTTGATAGATGATATGGTGGTAGTTGTGGTGGATGCGAGGATGGAGGTGGTGGAAAAAGATTAATTGATGAATGATCATGTCCGCTTCGGTATGTACCATCGACTAGACTTCGATCATCGATCTTGAGAGGCAATCTCTTAGCTCTTGGACTATATTGTCCATGGTTGACTTGATAGCGTTGACCCTCCTTATAGCAGTATTCATTCTTGTGGAAAGACCTTGCAATCCATCGTCGTCTCCTACCATCGTCGAGAAGTTGCCGAAGCTCTGATACTAATTGACAGGAAAGCGGAAGCGAACAACGCTGGCTAGATCTCGTTCTAGCGCAAACGAACCCTGAAAAGATCTTTCAGGTTGGAAACATACTCGAATCCACGAGCATAACACTCGAATCCAAGAGCAATTTACTCGAATCCACGAGCAAAGGTGGCACCTAGAATCCACGAGCAATTGGAGAGATAAACTCAATTTTAATTGATCAAAAGTTGAATAAAAGTTGATTACAAAAACAAAGAATATAATGCCTTTTATAGCTTACAAGAAGAGTACTACTCCTACTAGGAAACTATAATTTATTCTTAAAAAAACAAAAGAATTAAAAAGTTTTAATTCATTTAGAAAACTAATTCTAAATCCTAAGAGAATAAAATAAAAATAAACTAAAAGAGTTTTTATAGGTATACTAATTAAAGAAGTCTTCAAAAATTCTTGTCCCTTCAGGAATCCAACTGGAAGTCAATCTGAAAATTCTGTTGTATGTTGCCTGCTCCCTACATCACCAGCTCTGTTATATGAATGGCTTGAAGAATGCTTTACATTCTTGGGAATTTGGATACACTTAAGGTATGCTTATTTTAGGAGAAACTCTTGGCGCTAGTAGGTATTGACATGTTTAATTGTTTATATATTCGCATAATGAAAGATTATATACCAATCGGATAAGTGACATGTTCTTTGTTTCTTGGCAGATATCTTAATTAACTTACTAGCTGATGTGTTCATACTATAATTGTGAGCAATCTAAAGCAGTCAATATATAAAATGTTTGAAGGCTACATTGAGTCGAAAGCATAAACTCTGTGGGTTTTCTTGGACTTCGTAGACTGATAGGTTAGATGATTCTCCTTTTTCTAGGCTATATTGTTGAGTTGACAATGATGGAAAAGGTTGAGCTGATGATAGTGAAGTCGGAGGATGGTGGTGGTGATGGAGGAAGATGGCACTTTCTGTTTTTTTTCCTTTTGGGTTGGTTCGGTGGGAGAGGGTGGTAGTGGTGGGTGGTTGGGTTGGGGGTTTGGTGGTGGGTGGTAGGAGAGGTGCTTGTAATGGAAGAGGAAGTGGATGTGAGGAGTAGTCACTACAACAGAAATGGGCTTCTACATCACTCATTTCATATCGGTTTGAGTTGCAACCGACATGCATCAAAAGAAGTTGGCAATTTTGAAATTTGATGAAAAATACACAATTTTGTCTTTGGATTTTTTACGGTGGTTATTAAAATAGTTGTCGTAATATATTAGTTTACGAAGGTTCTTTGAAGAACTGCCGTAAAAGTTCAAAAGGCGGTGGTATTTTTGAAATTTGTTGGAAAATACACAATTTTACCCTTCAACTTTTTACGACGGTTATCAAAATAGCCTCTGTAAAAAGTAACATTTTACGTCAGTTCTAAAAAGAACCGTCGTAAAAAAATATTTTTGTAAATTAAAAAGAAATTGATTTTGATCAGCCACGTCAGCGATCCACAGCTTAACAATGTTAAATTCTTTGTGTTCTGCTTTCAGATCATCTCTCTCTCCCCTCACCCAATCTTTCTCCCCTCTCACCCCATCTCTTCCCCCTCGTTCTTCGATATGAAAGAATGATCTTCGATCAAGACGACTGCACGATTGACTACTTCTCTGAGCTGGGACTTCTCAAAGTAATTTTTTGGTCCAAGGGCTCTGGCCTCGAGCCCCCGAGGGAGGCTCCCTGACCTTTTTCAAACCCCACGACGACTTGACCGCGCAGGTCAATCCGCATAATGACTCTGCGTAGGGCGACAAAACATCAAGACAATAACTTAGTTGAGTTAAAAAAAAAACTCCATTTTTTAGATTTTCTCTGATGTAGAATAAGAACATGGAAGAAGAAAAAAAACTAGAGTTTTGAGGGGATAAATATAGATTTGGGCTTCAATACCTAAGAGATCTCTCTTACTCTGCACGCCACTATGCAAAATTAAATTTGTAAAGCAAATCATCAAACATCAACAAAAAGAGAGTTTAATTTATTCATCATAACCTAAGCAAATACAACTTTTGACCTTATATAAGCCCACGTACTAAGACTTTCCCAACATATCCAATATGAGACTAAACACATTAAATAAACAAATAAAAATAACTACACAAAAATCTATAGCAATCTTCATTATTCTTCCCGAGTTAAAAGCATTCATCTCCGGTGAATAAATGGCAAACATAACCGGATAGAACTGAACTGTCTTATGCGAATCATCTCAATGGAGCCATGGTCGAGGTAGAAGAGCAGACATTCGCGTGTCACTTCTGAACCAATGTGGTGGAGGTGGAACGAGCTTCCGTGATAAATCAGTAGCAGTCGACGAAAGCTCGAACATGGCACATGCATAAGCGACTCATCCTTGCTGAAAAACTGTATCAATATCAGGACCCATGGGATGTCCAGCTCGTCGATAATGTTAGCGCTCCTCTTCAGAACTCTATCGAGACCTGTACACCAAACGTGCAACTTCCTCGCGATCTTAGAGTGACTCGTCACAATCACTTCAGCATCAACTGCAATTTTTTGCAATACACTATATGGACATGCAGAAAATTTATAGTTATCATTATATTTTGCTAACTGTTTAGTGATATCATCAAAAGCAACATGCAAGTACAATTCAGTAGATACTCTAGGCATAACTCCTGAAGGTAAGGAAAGGGAAGGAAAGGGGATACATAAGATGCCTAGGAAGATGTGCAACAGACTGTTAGTGGGATACTAGATTTAGGACAAATTTCTAAACACCTACTAAAAGAATAAAAGTCAAAACTTTCCTGTAGATCATAGTAAAGAACTCTAAAAGCTCACTAGAACGAGGGTAACTAAAAATAGCCACTGTAGACTCGACTACTGGCTTACACTCAGCATCACTAGTGTCATTATTATAAGTATGGACATCAGTTGGTATATGTGTGCTAGACTCGCACATCTACATCATCACTGGTACTCTCAGAAAACTCATGGATTTCATCAATAATCTGTGTATCAAAATTGACTAGTGGACCTCAACGGCACTAGTAATAAGTAGAGAAAATGTAAACATCTTCAACAACTCTTGAGTCTCTAACATCATTTTTAGAACACTATTAATATGTCGACTCTCGCCTTGTGATTCTTGAAATCACCTAGAGGGGGGTGAATAAGTGATATGCTAATCAATGCAAAAATTAATACTTAATTAAAAACACAACAACATAATAAACAAATCCAACTCAACAACCAAGAAATGAAGTCATATACCCGGTAAAGGGCTATGAACTTCTCCTTGTGATTCCTCTTAAAATAAGACTTGAGGTGCACAATTGTTTTCTCATTGTATAGATAGCACAAACAAATAATCTTACAATAATAATAAAATAACAAACATGTAAAACAATGTCAAGCAATAAGATAGCTCGTATAAGTATGCAAGATAATTAAGAACGAGTTAGAGTTGAGTTGAGCGAGAAAAGCAATTGCAAACACAGAGATTTGGTTCGAGATTTGAATAATTTACTTTACGTCTCCGCCTTCATCGCAATGAAGGATTTTCACTATAACTGATCCCGCAAGATCTCTCTGGTACAAGCTCCCGCGAGAACTCTTGGCCCGCAAGTCCATCATTCCCGCAAGAACCACTTCACAACAAACCCACAAGCTCATTCGAGGCCGCATCCTCTAACTACTCTTAATGCAATGGATTAGAACAACTTGTGATCAACTTCTTTGACCGCAAACTAAAGCACTCTCACAAACAAGAATCCTATAAGATAAATGTAGAGATGATAACTCATGCTTGTTTGAGAAGGCTAGAGAAGATTGGAAATTGGAAGCTTAATAAAAAAACTCTTGGAAAGATGTAGAATTGAAGAATACTAACACTTGAATTTTTTTACAAAACTAATCTATAAAACACTCTCTAATTACTTATATATATAGGAGTCATAGATGGAGACCAAAAACTCAGTAAGTCCAGCAATGAAAAACATGTTAAAAAACATGAAAAGTATTTTAGAAATTAATCTGATCACTTTTGCACAAGAAAATAGTCATTGAGAGACAAAACAGACAAGTTGACTGCCTGACTATCGAGAACAGGCTCATGCCTGTCGACAGACATGTCTCAACGATCAATTTTTTCAAAATTAATGAAAGCACTATTTGACAGTTGAGTATAATTGTCGACTGACTGAGACATACCAACTTTCTGTTGAGTCCCCTGTCGACAGCTGAGACATACTCAGCTTGTGCAACCATGTATCAGCAGTCGACAGCAGACTATAACTCTCGACTGCCCTGGTACACTGGATAGTTAAAAAATATTTTTGAAAACTTTTTTTAAAATCAAAATAAATTCCTATAAATTCTACAAAAATAAGTTCATATAAATACTTTACACCATCAATGTGTATGATTAAAAAAATCATAACAAATTTAAAATATTTTGAACTTTTTATAAATTGAAAATCATTTGAAATAAAACTAATTTTTTTTAAAAACTAAACTTTAAACTTTAAGACAAGTTTTTCTAAACATGCGTAAAACTCAAAAATAAGTTATTAAAACTCTTTTGAAGCTCTAATATGCATGGACAACTCCAATACACATATAAATCAATATAAACTTATTTTTGAGATTTTCTTTTCATGAAATCAATCTTTTGATAAAATTAAACTTTAAACCACAAACTCATTTTCAATGAAGCCCAATAAACCAATATAGGAATTTGTGTGTGAGCTTGAGCAATCAAATCAAATATAAAATTTACAAAACTTCTAAATATTTACAAACTCTATTACAAACTTCAAGTCATTTTTGATCTTGATCTTCTACTTTATCTTAACTTGATCCAAACACTTAATTCATCTTGAGCTTAACTCCTTGAGTGCTAAATGTGTCCTTTATGCTTGAGCTTTTGAATCAATACTTATTTGCTTCAAAACTTGACTTTGAGTCCTTTATTGCAGCTAAACAATTGAATTATGATCTTGATTAAACCTGTAACTAAATATCACAAGATTATTTGTACTATAACTACATGAGTTAATCATCATCAAAACTAGAGTGCTGCGCCTTTGGGCGAACAATTTCTCTTTTTGATGATGACAGAACTTATGAAGTTATATATGCATGGAGTAGAGAAGAACTCTATAAAAACTCCCCTCTAACTCATGCATAAACATAAATATATAAAGATATTTAATTAAGTTCTAAATACAAACAAAACATTCAACATATATGTATAAAACATAAGACATGCATGTATAAGACTCCAAAATTTCTCTCCCACTTTTTATCATTTCATCAACAAAGGGGTAAAGAAACCAAAACATATTTTGAATACCACTTGAAAGAAAAGTTTGCCGATTGAATATCAATTTTGAAATATAAATCTGGGTACCAATTGTAAATAAAATAATAGATACCAATTAAATTTTCCTATTTAAATATCAATTGAAACTAATTGAAATCAAAACAATAGATACAAATTCACCAATTGAAATGATTGAAATCAAAATGATTTGAAATAAATTTAGACATTTACACCCAGTAGCAGAAACAATTTGAAATGTAGATACCAATTGTAATAATTGATACCAATTGAAAATATGAATAATTTGCTAGAAGAAAATATTTTTTATCAAAAAGAAGGGAATACAATTAAAATACTAATAGAAATCAAAAGATTTCTCTCCCTTTTTGAAACAACCACAAAACTCAGGTATAAACTTGTTAAAAGGAAATCATAATTTTCATTTAATCAAAAACAAGCTTTAACAAGAAATCAATTGTGCAAAAAATATGTATGGTTATTTTTTTAAGCACATGCACAATCAATCAAATCATATATATGCATGTATACCAATTAAAAGTATACATATATAGATAAACAAGAATGAGTATACAAGAAACATATATCAATTGTAATTCAAGTGTATAACTCATTTTTGCCATTATCCTAACATGCACAAGTGAAAGGAATAATCAACTAAATCATAAAAGGCATGATTACCCACCCAATCACCCACTAAGGGTAGATATTTTCAAAAATAAATATCATTGAAAATAATTTGAAAATGCTTATCAATTGAAACTTTACAAAAAACAAATAATTATGAAACTTAAGAGATATTGAAAAACATGTATATATATCTCATGAAAAAAAATGAATACTTCACATTGATTGGCACTCAAAAATCTATATAACATATATATGCTCATAAAAAAAGGAAAGCTCGAAGTACATTTGCAAACACATGAGAAAACAATTAGAGAGTTTACAAGAATCATGTAAATATCATATTCATGAATAACTAAACAATAGAATATCGAAACTCACATAAAATTCTCTTTAAAATTTAAAATGGAACTAGATTTGTAATAAATCACAAGTATTTATTCTCTAGAAAATAGGAATTTTGTTTCAAAAATAAATCTTTTTGAAAGTTTTTGATTTAAAAACCATTTAAAACCAACTAAAATTCATTATTAATCAGAAATCAAGCAAATCAAGAAAATACTTTTTCATTTACTTGAAAATTGATAAAACTTATAAATATTTTGATTAGTGAGATCATTAAGCTCAATAGTAAACATATATCCATTAATAAGATAAGCATGAAAATTTGAGTGAAAACAAATTTCGAAAGCACATGCATAGTTAACAACCAATCAGTTCATCTTTAAGTACAAAATAACGTATGATAGAGTCTAAATTACTACACTAGCAAATGAGCATTTAAGCAAATAAAACATTCTTAAAATGAATGATAAGATGGTTACCAATACTGATTTTACCAACTTCATTTCTTTAAACCAAAGATGGTCTTCTCACCTTAACTATTTGATAGTGATGCATCCATTGATTAGTTCATCACTCCGATTACATCCACCATTAAGGTACCAATTTCTCTTACGTCTTGGAGGACACACTTACATCAAATAAATGTGATGTGCTTTTTGTTACCTATATCTTCTGGGTCCTTATGGGTTGGTACTTTTACGAACCCAAATATTTTTATTTGCAAAGTTTGTAAAATTTACTCTATAAGAACAGAATTTTACAAGATGGATTTTGCAACCACAATATGAGCAAATATACACATGGGCATACTTATGAGCATTATGTGTATGTGACTGTTGAGTATGTGCATGTATGTGTGGAACATATTTTTTATGGAACATAGATTCCAATGTATCATGGTTAAAAACACATTTGCTCAAGATTGTGCCGAAAATATCAATACTCTTTTTCAAATCACACATCTTATTTTCATCAAAAGAGGAAGAAACAATATCAATATGGGAAGTGTGAGAATTAAAATTCTTTGTCATTTTGTTAAAAGAAATGAAAATCTTTTCTTTTCTTTTCAAAGCATTTTCCTTTTTTTAACAAAACAAATTGTTTTTTAAAAGATTCTTTTTCGTTTGAAATTAAATCAATTTATTTTTCAAATTCTCATTTTCTTTTGAAACAAGATCAAGTTGAATTTTCAAAGAATCTTTTTCTTTTGAAATCGAATCAGCTTGGTTTTTCAAATATTCATTTCCTTTAAAAATAGTATTTAATTTTGAAGACATGGAAACATTCTCTTTCTTTAATCCCTTGTTTTTCATTTCAATAGATCGTATTTTTCAAGCATTTCTTGACAAAACAGGCAAGTTCATCGTATGATATATTTTCACTTTCATAAAATCAGATTTTGAGTTTACCTAAGGGGGTCATCTCCTTGGACCATGAAGCATATATCGGAAGTATCACTTTCTTTTTCGGAGTCGATCTTCTTATTATTTGAACTTTGTTCGTCAAAAGAGATAATGTATTCCAAACTACAAAATCCGAATCAAAATTAGTAAACTAGAGAGATAATCATCATTTAGAGCTAACTTTAAAGCATGACTAGCTTTTGCATTAGCCTCAAAAGATTTGCCATTCAATCGATTTAATTTATCAGTAGTGACAAGATAAACATCCCTTCTTAGAGATTGAAGATATAAACACATCTTAATCTTTCAAATTTGAAAGCTAACGAATGCCAAACATGAATGGTGCATGTGAGTGTAAATAAAAATTTGATTAACAAAATAAATAAGGATCGCCCTACGGTGGTTAAACCGATAATCAAGAGCACATGCTCTGATACCAATTGAAATCACTTAGAAGGGGTGAATAGGTAATTTGCTAATCAGTGCGGAAAATAAAATTTAATTAAAAACACAATAACACAATAAACAAATTCAACTCAACACTCAAGAAATGAAGTCGTATACTCGGTGAAGAGCTCTGAACTTCTCCTCGTGATTCCTTTTAAATAAGAGTTAGATATGCACAATTGCTTTCTTGATGTATGAGAGCACAAAGAAATAATCTTGCAATAATAATAAAATAGCAAGCATGTAAAATAATGTCAAGCATATAAGATAGCTCATTTAAGCATGCAAGATAAATAAGAGTGAGGTGAGTAGAGAGAGAAGCAACCACAAACACAGATTTGTTTCGAGGTTCGAGCAACTTGCTCTACGTCATCGCCTTCACCACAATAGAGGATTTCCATTATAACTGATCCCGCAAAATTTCTCTGGTACAAGCTTCCTTAAGAACTCTTGGACCCGCAAGTCCCTCACTGTTCCCGCGAGAACCACTTCACAACGAACCCGCAAGCTCGTTTGAGGCACCAACCTCTAACTACTCTCAATACAATGGATTAGAACATCTTGTGATGAACTTCCTTGACCACAAACTAAAATGCTCTCAAAAATAATGATCTTATAGGATAGATATAGAGATGATAACTCAGACTTGTGTGAGAAAACTAGAAAAGATTAGAAATTTGAAGCTCAATAAAAAAACTCTTGGAAAGATGTAGAATTGAAGAACACTTAAACACTTGAATTTTTTTTTACAAAACATGTCTATAAAACACTATCTAATCACTCCTATATATAGGAGTAGGATAGAGACCAAAACTCAGCAAGTTCAACAATGAAAAACATGTTAAAAACATGAAAAACACTTTAGAAATTAATCTGGTCACTTTTACACAAGAGATTAGCCGTTGGGAGACAAATCAGGTAAGTTGACTTCCTGATTGTCGACAACAGGCTTTTGCCTGTCGACAGGTACGTCTCAACGGTCAAAATTTTCAAAATCAACAAAAGCATTGTCGACATTTGAGTATAACTGTCGATAGACTGAGACACTGTTGAGTCCCCTGTCGATAGCTATACACGACTGTCCAGCTGAGATATATTCAGCCTGTGCAACCATGTATCAGCAGTTGACAACAGCCTATAGCTATCGACTGTCCTGGTACACTGGACAGTTAAAAATATTTTTGAAATTTTCTTAAAATCAAAATAAATTCCCATAAATTCTACAAAAATAAGTTCGTATAAAAGTTTTAGAGCATCAATATGTATGATTAAAAAAATTAAAACATATTTCAAACATTTTGAACTTTTTTGTGTAAATTGAAAATCATTTGAAATAAAACTAGATTTTATAAAAAGTAAACTTTAAACTTTAAAACAAGTTTTTTCATACATGCATAAAACACAAAAATAAGTTAATAAAACACTTTTTAAGCTTTAATATGTATGGACAACTCCAATATACATATAAATCAATATAAATTTGTTTTTGAGATTTTCTTTTCATGAAATTAATCTTTTACCACATTCATTTTCAGTGAAACTCAATAGACAAATGTAGAAACTTTGTTTGTGAGCTTGAGCAATAAAATCTAATCTAAATTTATAAAACTTCTAAACACTTCCAAACTCTATTACCATCTTCAAGTCTTCTCTCTTGATCTCGATGTTCTACTAATCTTGACCAAATTCTAAATATCAGATATCGGATCGTATCGGATGGGGTTTTTTCATAGCAGATATCAGATATCGGGGGAGATATCGGGCGTTCATATCGGACACTATATATAATAAAATATTGATAACTAAAAGCTGGTTTAGTGTCATATATATCATTTACCAAATAAAAATGATGTAATATGCATGCAAAGACGGTAAAAAAATAATGTACATTTATACGCAGTCGTGAGATAAATAAGTTATTAAATTGAAAAATATAAGATTAGAAGTTGTAAAATCTTCTTACTTGAAAATCAATGAACAAAAAAGAACAATAAAGAGATGAAATCCTTGCATCTTTAAAGTTTAAATTTGAATATGAGACTAACCTGCAAAAAGAAATAACTATTATTAGAAACATAAAACAAACGATATTTTAAATTTAGTAGAAACTCAAGTGAAGAAAAAATGACATAAACATCACAATATGCTCACACTATAAATTGATGTATAAGTTAGAAAAGTAATAACAAAATACATATCAAAAGTAACACAAGTACTAAATAAAATATTTAATCATCACATGATATCGCAAACCAAACCAAATCTTAAACAATCACATGACAACATAAAGCATAAATAGTTTCTAGACAAAAGTAATGGATCATTGCATAAATTTGAAGAACTAATCTTCATTTTCTGGCTCGGAGTGTGCGGTATCCGAATCCGATGATGATTCTGATGACCCTGTGTCTCCTTACTCCTCGAGCATAACCTTCTTCCCTTTCCCTTTGGATGATGAAGCGTCATGAGTTGTTTTTGCTTTCTTCGAAGCTCTTATTCTTGAACTTGACCGCGGTGTTGGGTCGACTCTCATGGCTACAGCTTGTGTCCATGTCATCACCTCTCCAGGAAAAACTTCATCTGCCTAATTATCATATCTTCTGAATGTCCCGGATTTATTTTGATATAGAGACAACTATGCACTAATCCAATCTTGCATTTCATGATCATTCCTATATATCTTATACAAGCAATCAGTAACTGCACCCAAGAAAACTCCATTCTTCTCATGACTTCTTTTCTTTGATAAGAAAAAAAGATTTAAAAAAATGTCCTGCTAAATGTAAGGGGACTTTAATTTGACATCCCATCTTTTGTCAATGATCAACCATATGGGATGACATCTCTTCACCTTATGGTTAAGATTCACATCTCATTACTTGTCATCTCCAAGTCACCATACAACCATCCTATGGATGATACATCACTATCAGCTCTACGAAGAATTTTCACCAATAGCTCAAACACATCCAATACGAGGGTCATATTATTTCAAAATTGGCGACTATTGATCATCTTGTACACCTACATAGTTAATCGAAATAGATATTACAAATTTGCAATGCTGATTATGGAAATTTGATAATATTCTTAAACAATTGGATTGATTATGGATAATTTGATTGTTTTATGTTGATAATTGTGATTAGTAAATTATGGATAATTTAATAATTGCCCAACAACCGGTTGTGTTCGGCCGTGACTGGCCAGAAAAAAAAACGTGTGTTGCAGCCATGTATGGCTGAAAACTTATCTTCTGTTCGGCTATACAGGGCCAAACAATAATTTTTTTTGTTCGGCCATGGCCGAAAAGAAGCATTGTGTTTGACTTAGACTGGCCGAACACAATTAGAATATTGTCCAATTTTCTAATGAAGTTTTTTTTTTTGTTTTCAACGCCCATGATTCAACATCATGCTTCTGGCAAATTTTTGAGCCTTTATCTTTCAATTGGATTTTCCTAAATGGTATAAACTAGGATCAAAGTGCTTTTCCTATCTATGCATGCATAAAATGCTTTTACAATGGAAATTTGGTTAAAGTTCATAATCTCTTTTTATTCAATAATTTCAAACATGAAAAAGTAAGTTCAATCATGAAACACTGAGTTCATACATTGCTTTTGATACAATAATTTCTAACGTGCAAAAGTAAGTTCAACATGAAATACTGAGTTCATACATCTCTTTTGATATAATAATTTCTATTGATGTCTACCCCGATGTTTTCGTGTATTTGCGGTTCTAAAGAGACAATCTTCTATAGGTTGAGCTTCTGGAGGTTGATCTTTAGTAGGGACTGTTGCCTCAGATGTACCAGTATCACACCTTCTAATACTTGTTTGATAGTGTACAATGTATGGTATAAAGCAGGTACGGTATGCGGTCCACTGACCCCCATTTGAATGTAGGGTTCGGATATCCGAAGTGCATGAGATATTCGCTACAGTAATAATTTACATTATGTTAGAAAAAATTCATGTTAATAAAAAGAAACATACGATGAGATAGGTTACCTGAGAAAGCACGACGTATGAAATGTCCGTGCCACGTATCTCACCAGGAGTGATTGCGGACCTGAGTGTCGGTTTTTGAATGAGTGGGTAAGATATCTGACGATACTAGTCTATGTATAGGGGTACAACATCCCATTGATACCTCACCTGCTCGCTCCTTTCGTGTTTGCAATAGCACATGGCTGTCCCACCTCTCCCAAAAGTGTTCAATGCATGCAAAATGTAACTGGTGCCGATTCACAATTTCCCCTCTTCTAACCTGAGATGGCGGCATTAATGAAGGTGAGATAACCTAAACTCTACCAAACTGTTTGAGCACCCTTTTTGGTTGGTATGGTTCAATGATATCTGTACATTTAATACAGCCGGCGAAGAAGTCTCATGCAAAATCATAATATGGATCCCATATCACCTACAAATGAAAACATTTCCTATTTAAATTGGTTGTAATTGAAATAGATTGCGACAGTTTGTTGTCCAAAAACTTACCTTTGCTTGAAAGCTATCAAGTGATTCACGAATTGCTTGTAATTTCTCTAATGAGGTACCAACTGATCCACGTGATGTCCACATGCACGCGCGTGGAAGATGATGAGTATACCACATGTTACAGAGGGGCCCCACACTAGGAAAGTGCTCGTATATTCATGTTGGGTGATGAAATCTCAAATGTTAGCATGAAATATCAAATAATTATTTAAATAAGCATTAAAAAATTAATAATACCTCTAAATATCTAGCAATCTGCCTAACTCTAACCCTCAAAGCATACCTTAGCTGTCTATATAGGTAGCTAGTGCCCCAGCTCTCCAGGCATACGATGAGACAGAACCCACCTTCGCAAACAACCTCAGGTATGATATGGAAACTCTTGTTCCCCTCTTATCACTAATATAGTGCAACCTATTAAGTAAAACAGATAGGCTCTAGCTGCATACTTAATGTGGTTTCAGTATCTGCATCGGTGATATTAGAGAACTTAGAACAAAGCTATTCCATTCTAACAGATAATCCTCAGATAGCATTCAACTCATCTTTTGCATCTCTCTGGGTTACACCAAGTAACCGAACAAGCATAGTCTTAGCAGAATCGAAATCCTTCTGAGGGGTGCTGACAAATTATCCTTCTGAGGGGTGCTGACAGATTGACCTACCATCGGTATCCCCGCAAGTATGCCAACATCATCCGGGGTTATGGTCATTTCTTCATAAGGCATATGAAAAGTAATGGTTTCGAGTTGCCACCTTTCCACATAAGCCAAAACCAAAAGACAATTTACATTTTGGTAAGAAGTGTGCACCAAATTTTGCAAACCGGATAGCCTGATATAGTTCTTAAACATAAGATTGGATATATCGGCGCCTGATACCAATCACTCAATTTTGAAGCATGGGATCAATGTCTTAAAAAACTCGTTATATAACCTGTTCTAACTCGTTATATAACGTAACACCGACCAATCGTTATGTAACAGTTTAAAAATACAATGTTTGATCACTATGATTATTTTGTCCGTAACTTACGTTACGTTATTAATGTAACACCATAACCTATGTTATGGTGCAAGTCGACTTTTTATAACCCCCATATTGTCCCGGTCTATGGCAAAAAAATCCCCCCAATTCACTCGCTTGTCGTCCTCTGCAACCTCGTCGTCGTCTCGTTCGGCGCTGAGAATAAGAAGAAGACATACCTCTCTCTGATAGTTAGCAAAAGAAGAACTACCTATGGTGGTTCTCGTGGTGGTTCTCGCCGACATCGTCTGCAAGAGGTGGTTCTCTATCTCCAAGCACATGTAAGCTCTTTCTCTCGATCTCTCTCCAATCTCCCCTCGATCTCTCTCCCCCTCTCGATCTTTATCTGCTCCTACCCTCTCTCTATGCTCTCTCTCTCTTGATCTTTCTCTGCTTTCTCCTGAGGGAGAGATAGCAGGGAGAGAGTCGAGAGAGAGATCGGGAGGGGGACTGCTTTCTCCTGAGGGAGAGATAGCAGGGAGAGAAAGCCGAGAGAGAGATCAGGAGGGGGAGAGAGTGATAGGGGAGAGAGCATAGAAAGATCGGGGGTAAAATATCAGAGAGAGTGAAGGACACAGGGGATATAATTGAATTACATATTGTAAATTGAATTATGAATTATAATGAATAGCATGACTACAAAATTATGAATTATGATTGAATTATGAATTATTGTAAATTGAATTATGAATCTTTGTGTAGATTGAATAGCATGGCTAAAAATTATGAATTATAAAGAAATATTCGAACATATTATTATTTGTGTAGATGGAATTATGAATTATAACTTATGAATGTGAAAAATTATTGTGATACTAAAAATTGTTGTGAAACTTGCTAAATGTATTATATATTGTTTTGATATTTTTTAGATTTTTTAAAAATTATTTTTTCTATTTATAAAAATTCTTAAATATAATATATATATTTATTTTTAATAAATAAATATTAAATCGCTTAACCTACGTTATGCGTTATGTAACAAGTTGTTAATGTAGCAGAAGGAAAATATTATCATTATGTTATCGTTATTTTAAACATTGCATGTGATTGGCATTTTAGTTGAGGTTGTTGGGATTTGGGTCGAACAAATAGTCCCACATCGGCTAGACGTGGGGATGATTTTGGGAATATAAGGATTTGGGCAACTCCACCTAAAAGGCTAGTCTTTTGGGATGGTGCCCCAAATCCTTCAAGTGGTATCAGAGCAATGCTCCGAACTTAGTCGTGTGTGTGGGTGATGTTCGACGATGTAGACCCCCCAATGGCGCAAAGGCGCACTGGGCATGTCCACCCCACTGGCGCAAAAAGGCGCAATAGGCCCCTATGAAGCTAATGTTGGGCTCTCGAGAAATTTGGCAGTGATGCTCCTTTGCGATGGGCGCACGCCTGTCACGCAGTGTAGAGGAGTGACCGACTGCAATTGGTACTTCACATAAGGCGTGTCGCCACCTCACACAGCGAAGAGTTTGATCTCGATGGAGCATTTGATCTTCCGGTGTGAAGATAGTTGGGCTTGCAGGGGAGACTCTTTGTTCGAGGGGGGATTGTTGGGATTTGGGTCGAACAAATAGTCCCAACATCGACTAGACGTAGGGATGGTCTTGGGAATATAAGGATTTGGGCAACTCCTCCTAAAAGGCTAGTCTTTTGGGATGGTGTCTCAAGTCATTCAGAGGTCTCTCTTGTAATCAGGAAAAATGAATTACAATACAATATTAAACTATCGACATATCTTTATCAAAAATATCCTTAAAATGAAAACATTACCTTCTTGTTCTAGATATATGCCGCTATGTGTGTTTTATAACTCGAGATGATTAAAATGTCAATTGGACTTCAGGGAAATAGGCCTGTCAACTCTTCCAAGCTTCATCCTCGCTCCCAACATTTTCTTCATCCTCCTCTATTTGGGAGTATTAGGAGGAACTTGTCTGGTTCGTCTTGCCGAAGCTGTAGGACGACGTCTAGAAGTTCCTGCAATATCCATATCTGTGATAGATGTGTTAGGACAAAATATTTGAAAATGATAATGCATGGAGATCAGTTTATTATAGTGAAACATATATTGCAGTAACATTATAACAACCAAATAACAGCATGGTTGCACCAGCACTGGATTAAACCTCGTAGAAATAGCAATGACACTTCTATAAGACATTCTAACTTCCGATGAAAACAACAAAACATGGTCATCTCATTGTTAGACATAGATATGAGAGGCCGATGGTTGAAATTTGCACCTGAGGATGCTTCCCATTGAATTGACCAAGCTCTCACCTGTGACAAAGAAAAGGTCTCTTCTCAACTAATCACCCAAAAATAGCTAAATCCATGTTCCTTGTAAAAGAAGGTCTATCCACCAGACAAACAAAGCTCTAAACTTTCCAATATATCCCCATAAATTAAACCATCAATACATTTTCTTTTGAGAGGGAAAGAATGGGGTCTTGAACCCAAAAAAAAAAAAAAAAAACTATTCAACAAGACTAGCAAAACTCGAACCCCTTCAATTCCATTTCCTCATTTTCAACTGGACCAAAAAGACCGCAAATAATCCCATCCTCCACAACTACGCATAAGAGGTCACGCTTCAATTCCATGAGACTCGATGCAAAATCAAAAATTGCCTCCAGCTTCGCATTTGAAATTAAACAAACTGCTCTTCATTCAACCTCTTAGGAAATGAAAAGATAAGACACAGAATTCTCTTGGCAAACATATCCACGGAAGAAACTCACAAAATGAATCTGCTTTCATCATTTTGAACCAAACAATTGAGTTTGAAGCAAAATTATCCTACTTAATTGCAAATAACTCCTCAATGAAAATTTTAAATATGATAAATAATTAACCTAATGTTTCAATGCCGAACTCCAAAACCTTACAGAAGTCGAAATTGAGCTAGCAAATTATTATACTACTAAACAACATATAAATCTCAAGGAAAAATAACAAAGTTCAATAGTAGACCTTGCAAAATCCCGAATTTCTCTACCATATACAGCCAAAACCCAATCCTGTACCGAATTCAATTAAAAAAATAGCAGTTCACTAAATTTCAGTGTCCTAATATTTCTTCAAAAAATGACCCATTTCAATATATTTTTTCACCAAAAGCATTACCAATCCCATTTTCCCACTGAAACCGAAAAACCCCTCACACAACTAAACTGTCAACAAAAATTCGAATTAAATCTGACAAGTGCCAGTAACTCACAATAAGACCAAGATTCTCGATCCATATACACTTCAGAGCCTTTACAACCCTAGGAACACACTGACTAAAGGCAATGTCTCAAACAATTCGAAGTTGGATCACTCACCTGAGAGCAGGAGCTCGATCGAGACAAAATAGAATCAACGAGTGGGCGAGGAAGAAAAAATTAGGGTGGCGCGGGCGACCGGAAGGGGCGGCGCGATTGAGAGAAAGTTGAGAGACAGATGGAGAGTTGAGAGAGAGAGAGAGAGAGAGAGAGAGATGAGTGTTCTGTGAAGGGAGGAAGGGTAGGTAGGGTATAATTGATATTATTTAAACATCAATTGATTTAAGACGAAAATGATAGTTTAGAAAAAGTAGGGAGATGTGTTTAGAAATTTTGTGGGTGTATTAAATATATGAGTATGCTAAGCAATTTTGTGGCTGTGAATAGCTGCAATCGTATTTAAGGGGTGAAGGGCAAACAAAAGTTTTAATTATTAATCCTGTATTAAAGTCTAAACGGTCAAAATACCCTTCCCCAGAAAGTATTCTCAGGAAAATCTGAAAAACTTCCATAAAATCTAGAAAATTATGAGGATAAAAAAGTTCAACTACATCAAAAGCTAATTCGAAACATAAATGCGTGTATCGGTCTGTATCCATCCCGAATCAACCCGAAAAATTAGAAAATCAAATAGTTATCAAAAAAATAGTTTTGAAAGTTAAGAAAATATTTAAATATAATAATATAACATTAATTCGGACTAGGGAGTATACGTGTTACAGTGTTCAATGTTCGAAACCACATTTACTTTGACCATCTAAAAACTCTTTCCTTGCTGCAGGCGTCCAATCTATTACAACTAACCCTTCATCAAAGTCCATGTCCGGGAGCTTTTGGAACACAATGAAATTCCTTAGCTCTCTCAGCCTTCTTTAAATGATATCTTAGTTCAAACCCTAATCACTTATCGGTATCAAAATCCTATTAAATAAACTTTACCCCCTACTTGCTTCTTCTTCTTCTTCGTCCTATTAAAGTAATCATCATAATAAACCTCAATAAACATTCTACAATCACAAATACAACTTCTAAAACATTTGATAAATAGTCAAAAAAAGCAAGCTAAAATAATAAACAATCAAACTATCATATTAATACAATCTATTAGGATATACTCAAACCTATGGCGTGAACTATTTTGAGACTTTTTCACCAGTTGCTCGGTTGAACTTCATTCGAATTCTGTTTTCTTTTGCTATTAATATAGAGTGGCCCTTATTTCAACTAGATATCAAGAATACCTTTCTCTATGAGGACTTGAAGGAGCAAGTTTATATAGAGCACCTCCAGGGTATATTGCTCAGGGGAAAATACTGTCTGTAGAGTCCAAGGGTATGGTTTGAGAAGTTCAGCATGATCATCTCTGGTATTGAATTTGCTCATTGTCATTCAGATCACTCAGTGTTTGTTCGTCGTACTAAGTCTGGCTCAATGATACTTTGTGTATGTTGATAACATTTTGCTAACTGTGTTGTGACTCTGTGGCTTTAGAAAAAATAAAGGAGTATCTCAAATGACATTTTGTGACGAAGGATATGGGAAAGACGAGATTTTTTTGAGATTGAAGTTGCTTATCAAAAGTATGGTTTACTTCTATCTCAGAGGAAGTATACACTTGATCTCCTTGAGGAAACTGACATGTTGGAGTGCAAACCTGCTAGCACTTCAATGGAAGCAATTGTGGATTTATGGTGTGATAATAATCTACTTGATGACCCTGAGTAGTATAGGAGATTGATTGAGAAGTGAATCTATTTGACAGTTACTAGGCCTGATATAACTTTTGCAGTTGGAGTACTGAGCAGGTTTATGCATCAGCTTAGAGAGGTCACTGGACAGCTGCTCTGATACCATGTAGAGAAATAGAAAACTCTAAAAAGGAATTGATTGATAATAAAGGAGAGAATACATATATATAATAAGAGTGATGTGTATGGGTCTATTGGGTAGAAGCCCAATAACTCAATAACCAATAGCTCAATAACTATTCTAACAAATACAAACTTACATCTATAACCTCTAAACTAATTAATGCAAATCTAAACCAAACTCTCAATTCTGTAAACCATATATTGATACATTACTATCAAATAAAAATCTAAAATTTATCAGTTTGTAGTTGCATGAGCTCAGTAATAGTCACAATAATACAGAGTCCCATTTCAATTAACACAGACATATCACAAGACCAAATTGAAAATTACTTGAAACTTAAACTCATACAATACATATTGTGCCTCCCCAACCACTAAAACCAACAACAATACTCACTAGTTATATTTTTAAACCAGTGAAACTGCTAATCCAAAAGCAAACAAACTTAAAAACTACTAATTATAATAAAACTAAATAAAATAAAGCACAATATGTGTATAAACATATTTTATATATGGTGAACATTCCCAGCAACTTTTAACTCTAAATCATGTTAGACTATCACCATTACACATAAACACATTTAATTAACAAATTAATTATTGATTAATTTATAACTAAGAGTGAATCTCAGAGCTGCACCAATCACATATTGTGCTACCATTCACATGTGCACACTAACCGTACAACCCATTATCAATGTCTGTACCACACATTATAAATTGTGCTACCCTCCAATTATTTAACAAAGCTACCCCCACATCAAAAGAACAATCCCCCCACCCCCCGCGAAAAAAAACCAAAAAAAAAGGAAAAATTCAGTGTCCCCCTGACCACTACTTCAAATTGGCATTGGGAATCTCAGAGCTGAAAAGAAAACTAAACCTACCAAGAAGAAGATAAAAAAAAACTCACCTTTTTAGCCTTTTTCAAGCCTTCCAATGCTCGATCAAGACCTCCAGCTCTCCAAATCTTCACTAATAGTAACGGTCACTCCTGACTCCTATTTACTCTTCCTTCAAAACAGCACCGATCTGCACCCAAATTATATAAAGTTTCAGTCAACCCTCATTCTTTGATGTTAGAAATCCTCTACTATGAAAATCGAGCCCAATGTCCGCAAATTCGACAACTGGCGTGATGAGTGAGAAAATTTTCGACGATTAGTTTTTTTTTCCCCTGAAGTGGGAATGGCGGATTTTGGGCGGTTGTGGGCACGGATGAGTGAATAGGGATGTGATTTTGTGGGAAATTAATTTTGGATGGGTTTTACTGTCCATTATTGAAGGAAAGGGCATTATTGTCCTTTTACAATCGCCCTTAACAGTGTTATGGTTTTTTATGGAAATTGATTGATTGAGGAACTTATCTGAGAATTCAGAAGTTGTGGTAGTATTATAGAAAAAATTAAAATGTTCATGATAGTATTGATAAATTTAGCCAAAAATTCTAACAAAAACTTCACTCTTAAACATTTCTTATCTCAAATTCATATTATAACTATTATTTGAAGATCTTATTTTGATACATGCTAAGTTCTCTTAACATGTCTTCTAGCAGTCGCAACTGAAAGCATAGCAAGCCCACACTTTCTTAATATTTCTATAACCACATCAGTCTTTATTTCTGTGTATTAGGAAGGGACCAGAAAGATTGAATCCATGGCAAAAGTTTGCCAATCAAGCATCAGACCAAGTAACATCATAGTCACCAATCTGCGCCTTCGGGATCCCCAGCGCTTTCCACACAGCAGGCGAGGCATCGACAATATTGTTAGGACACGGAGGCTGGAAGTCATGATCTGTGTCGCAGCCGTGAACCGAGTCACACTCATCCACAACTTTTGCAACGATGGACTTGCCATCGGCATTGATACGAATGTTCTTCAAGCATCTGCTTCCATGGTTGTACCATCCTGTCGACAGGGCCACCACCATCTCAGAATCACTGTGGTAGCTGTTGTCGCACTCTGATCGGCCACCGCCATCGCCACCCTTTGCGAAGCTGTTGATGGTCATGCGAGCTTTCGTCTGTCCTTTTGTTATGGGTGGGAGCACCGGTACTGAGGATACACGTTACCAGTCACGCAGCAGTCGGAGTTGTGCTCACGGTTGCAGTGTCCTGACTGACCGCGCAAGTGCCCACTCGGCCTGCAAGTTCCTGCTGTGACCACAGAATAGCGAAAACTAGCCACAAGGTTGAGGCTGGCCATTAGTAGGACTGCTAGCACTGTTGCTATCGGTGCATGGCTTGCCATTGTGCAGTGCTGTGTTACTGAATTTGAGTTGGGTGCCTTTTCTGTCTCATTGTTGAGGTATTTATAGGGTAGTTGAACTCTAAAACTACCAAACACATCACCAAAATCAAGGTTATTTAATTTTTTTAAAATTTAATAAATTTTGAGTGAATCATCAAGATTTTGTTTCTGTTATATACTTCTTTGGTTTCACCAGTTTATTCCTGATTGTTTAAGTTGATTAAGACAAGTCTGCCTTCATCTTGCAACAAGGAGTGAAATGATATGCATATTTATGTTCTTGACGGTTTAGAATCTTGGTGGAGATTCCAAGCTATTAGATTCTCATTTATTACAACATAAGGAATATTGTAAGTTTTGAAGACATAGTTTTTTACATAGCAAGACTCGGTTACATTCCATATGTTTCTTATTTGTAATCTACTGATGTGAAGTAATTTTTGACAAATTATGCAGGACCAAAGCTTTGGAATGGCTGATATTTGGCAATGGCTTCCAATTGAGAATATTGGGGTGCTGATTTGAACATTGTTTCTGGCTGCTTAATTAAGTTCATAGTAAATTACCAACAAGGTACCTACAAATACTTGCCTGATTCTCATTTGAATGCCTATTTTTTTTTTAATCTAATTTTGGTGCTTAACTCTTAACAATTTTGCGCTCTAGGAGCGCAATGTTTTACTTAGGTTACCTAGTCTTCTTGTAGAACTTGTAACTCTCCCTCTCTATTGCTTCAAGTTTTTCTGTGTCTTTTGTGTCTTAACTCTCCTCTCTCTATCTCTTATATCTCTTAGAGGACTCCTCTTTCTCACTTGCATGCTCTTTATCTGTCTAACAGTACTCTCGATTTTTCTTCTTCTTTTTCTCTTCGAGTTAAGTGAAGAATGTACAGAGATGGTAACAAAACCCGAGCTTTAAAAGAAGCTTGTAGGAAATCGGTAGGACATGTGACAAAGAGGTCATAGGTTTAAAATATATCACCAATATTTATGAAGAACTATTGTGAGGGAGAAGAAGATGACAAAAGCTTGACAGAATTTTTTAACTCATTGAATAGCAGAGGAGGTTGCAGGGTAGTCGATCGGTCAGAATCTTGGAAGATGTAGACTACAGTCGGACCCGAGAGTTTTGCTCGGAAGCTGCACATGCCAGTTGGGTTAGCGGTCAACCGCTACATGGAACCGATCGACTACTTGGTCGATCGCAAGTCAAGTTCTGTGCAATTTGAGTTGATTTCATGTTTCTGTTTTTGAAGCGGATTTCGATTTGAGTTTGGGTTTTCTTCTATTGGTTGTTCCTCTGGCTATATAAGGAGGGTCTCTGCACTCCAATTTGTATCTTGAACCATGAGAGGTGATTTCTATTGAAGAGTTCTAAGGCTAGTTTGTTTGATAGAATTTTATGGCATAATGCGTAATTTCTCTATTTGGATCAATCTTAATCAATTGGATCTTCGTATTAAGTTGTCACCATTGTTACTCTATTGATTGAATAAGATCTTCTTCCTTCTGCCCGAAGACGTAGGCAAGTTCCCAAATCTTATTAAAATCGTTTGTTCTCGCTCCCTCTTTATATTTATATTCGTGCTATAATTAATTTCTAGTTGACTCGCAATTGGAATGCTGATCTTGATGATTAGCGTATTGAATTCATCCTGAGGGCACAACAAGTGGTAGCATAGCATCCCAAGTTAGGCTAGGGGTCGTGTGTCGATCCTAAGAGCACTATGGTCTGTTCGATAGAGATCGGTTGTCGATCTCGGAGCGACGTTGGACTGTTCATGGAATCGTGTGTCGATCTCAAAGCAGTGTTGGTTCTGTTCGTTGGGATCGTTTTGGGTGAAGTAGATCATTTGAAAACTCGTATACGGTTTCACTTTGAGGTAAAGTTTCGATCTTTATCTATTAGATCTATTCTTGTTGGTTTTTCGCATTGTTATTGGTATTTTCTGGAGGAGATACGACTGAGGTTAATCAGTTCATGATGAAGACCGTGAACATCCACCAGTCGAAGATCGATGTGGTGAAGTTTGATGGCACAAACAACTTTGGTATGTGAATATGCGAGATGATGATGCACTGAACGAACAGAATTTGAATTACATGTTGCTTTTGTAAGAGAAACCAGCGGAAACTTCATAAAGGATTGGGACAAGATGAATCGGGCAACGTATGTCGTTAATAGGTCTTGTTTAACACAAGATCTGAAGTATCATGTGATGAATGAGACTTCTGCAAGGAAGATATGCGAGATCTTTGAAAGCAAGTATTTGATAAGAAGAGCATCGAGAATCGGTTTCATTTGAAGAGGAGGCTTTACCGCTTCCAATTGAAGAATAAAATCTCCATTAGTGAGTACATAACCAACTATACAAAGTTTGTTACAGACCTAGCTCATTGTCTGCTTCACTGGTTCACTCATTGTCTGCTTCACTGGTTCAGTGGAGTCCAAATCACCGTCCCGTCCATCTAGGATGGGCAGGTTTTTAGCTTGTCTGCGACTTGTCTTTTGAAAGTGTCGACATGTTAAATATCGTTCAGACTGGTTGAAGTGTTGTCTGAGAGTTTACCTTTTTAGAGTTTCAACAATATTAAGGGTCTGTTTGTTTCGCCGCAAACGTCGCAAGTCGTAAGTCGTAAAATGAGAATGGAAAAAGTGAAATGTAGCAGAGTAAATATATTGTGTTTTACAGTGTTTGGTTGGTAAAGTGAAATTGTAAATGAAAAAGTATATTGTGTTTTACGGTGTTTGGTTGATAAAATGGAAATGTGAATGAGAAAGTATATGTGTTTTACGGTGTTTGGTTGGTAACTTAAAGTGTAAGTGGAAAAGTTGGCCATAAAATTAACTGTAGCAGTGATGTAAATATTATAAATACTATTAAATTAAACATACTATTGAAAATTAAATTGTACTAATAAATTTGAGATAAAATATTAATAATTTTAATATTTTAATTATAACAATAATATTAATAAAATATTAGTAAATTAGTAAAATATTAGTAAAATATTAACTAAATAAATAATTATAAATTTTAAGAAAATATAAAGAACATTAATAAAATTTTAAGGATACTAAAATATATATTAAAAAATCTTAAGAAAAATAATAAAATATAGTTAAGATTATTATAATTTAAATTTTATTATAATAATATTGTAATATTATAAAATATAAAATAAACAAAGTAAAATATAATTATAAATTTAATAATAAAATATTATTATGATATTATTATAATAATTATTACAATATTAACATAATAAAATATTAATATAATTTTAAAGTATATTATAATATTAAAATTAATTATTTATATTAAGAAATAAATAAATTAAATATATACTAATTTTATATTAAAGCATATTATTGTTATGTTAATAAAATATTATATCTAAATAAAATATTAGAAAATTGGTGTAAATATTAATAAAATAATAAAGTATTAATAACAATATTAATTAAAATATTAAATTAAAATAATTAAATATTAAATATTAAAACAATATTAAAAATAATAAAAAACTAAAAAATACAAATATAAATTAATTAGATAAGAAATTAAACACTATTAAAATATTAAATATTTAATAATATTAAATTATATTGATTGTCAAGTAACTGCTTTGGGACTGCAAGTGTACTACAAGTAGAATTTACATGACCACAAAATTAACTTAGCAATTGCAAGTGGAAAATGTGAGTGTAAAAGTGAGATTTATATAACCACAAATTTAACTGTAGCAATTGCAAGTGGGAAATGAGAGTTGTATTTTGTAAGTTGTTTTGCAGCGAAACAAACAGCGAAAAATGGAAAAGAAGTTTTACGATTTACGATTTTGCGGCCTTTTGCGGGGAAACAAACAGCCCCTAAGTTCAGTCTACAATGTCAATATAATATTCAGTTTTGTTATTAATTATGTCACGGAATGCAAATTGTCACGTGTAGTAAGCGCATCCTATGCCACACCTACCACATGTGTCAATCGGGGTTCTAAGTTATGGAAATTAATTGGTTGGAGACATTGTCTGTGTTTTAAGTGGATCTCGTACATATCCAGGACCACGGCCTAAACTCTTGGCGCTGAACCAGGCCCTACCGCGAGGTAGTCAGGTAACATGTATAACATGTATAAACATGAACAGGAACAAGATAGGGTATCAGTAATCCCACGGGAACCCTGCAGTGGAACCCTCTTTTGGCTGTGCAACCTATATCCTAGGTCTACCCAAAATACAGACATCTCCTCCATCACTTTTCCCAATCTCGGTGTAAGTTGTTTAATGTCATGTTATTATTTTATCAAGATTAATTTAAGCACACGTTACATACATCACTGGGATAACTCGGTGATGGCAATGGTAATAACATTAACAGTGTAATCGGGATACATGGTGTCGGTGAATAGGATAAGCATGATGATGTTACCGTATAATAATATTTCCCAACAACTTTAGTGACACAAACAATATCGTTATCAGGTAGATGTCATGTGCAATCAGCCTGATTTTCTATGTGATATCATGATATTCAGGATGAGTACAAATATACAGGCAAGAACAGAATAATTCAAGAAAAAATATCAATCACTTGACAAGTATTTACTACAACAAAAACAACTAAGCAATTTGTCCCAAGTATTTGGGGTAGGCTACATGAACCAAAAGAGAATTACGCCGGAACGGGCACATGGAACTTGCATGTGAGCGTTGATTTTGTGAGTGTTCTTTGTTTACTTTATTGGGTATTTCAGTGTTATTTCATGTTAGTATTTTTTTTTTATCTCACTTTAAATAAATTGTGTGCCATCGTGGTGGATTAAATTAATGTGTGACTTATTTAGTTCAACTTTAGTTTTTTAAATCACCTATTTAAATTCCTAGCATTTAATATAATTAGAAAGTTGTAATTTTCATTATTTAAATACTTGTCAAACAATTGACAAGTATTTAAATAATGAAAATTTACAACTTTCTAATTATATTTAAATGCTAGGAATTTAAATAGGTGATTTAAAAACTAAAGTTGAACTAAATAAGTCACACATTAATTTAATCCATCACGATGGCACACAATTTATTTAAAGTGGGATTAAAAAAAAATACTAACATGAAATAACACTGAAATACCCAATAAAGTAAATAAAGAACACTCACAAAATCAACGCTCATATGCAAGTGCCAATGTATTAGTGTTCGTTTCAAAGCTAGTCTCAAGTTACATCTGAAACTGAAAAATAATGCCTAGCTGGCCATCTAACTAATAATGCAAGCCAAAGTCGAGTTCAAGAAATTGGAATATGACTGTAAAGTAAATCTAAGAGTTGATCTGACATAATATATACCTGACTGTATTGATTTGACACTATGTAAACATGGCATGACAACCAAATTAAACCAAACCAGACTCATACTAGATTCAAAAGTGTTACCCAGACACTTGATATAGGTGTCAAGTATCCCGACATGAGATGCCTATATTTATGTAGGTGTATGCATGTAGCTCTAAATATATTGTGCTACTGCAGAAGCAATACGGGCTGATAGATTTGATTTAGAGCATTAGGGACAACATCTTCATTTGATGACTTGATGCCCAAGTGTCACAACATGTTCACAAAATGCCAGACTTTCTAACACCAGAAGTAAAAATGTTGGTGTATCCCAGTAACAATGGATTCAACTTAATCAGATGCATTGGACAATGACTTAGACCAGTCATTTTGAAGTTGGAAGCCAACCTATGCTAGCCATCTTGACATGACTTAGATATTTCCACTTATGATGATAAAAAACACAATAGGTGGGAATTACGGTGCTTTATGCTAAATAAAGACCTCAAGATCAATTAATTGTGCTAAATTTGGGTTAGAGCATGTGAGAAGCAAGAGATTTTTTGGATAAATTAATTCGTTATATGCACAGTTGTACAGAGTGTGAAAGTAAGAATCGCTCATGCTAATGAGAAAACAATATATGAATTAAATAACCAAAGATATTAAGTGGACATTGGTTTCTCTGGCACCAGATATACATACAGACCGGAATATGAACTGAGAACATTGATTTTTAAGTACTTTTCCAAAAGGTAGCAATTTACAATTCTAATAATTCTATTTTTAGCAACCGATAAATGTTCACTTATTATATATTCAAATTGTTCCGAGCAAGGAGAATATTAGTAGATTCAGAAACAAATAGTTCTTTTAGGCACATCAACAACATATAACCAAGCAAGTATTCAAATTTAATTTTCTTTATTCTAGAAAATTTAACAATCGATTTACTAATTAAACATTTAATGTAAGAATAAATAGACATCCCACAAGAGAAGAAAAGAATAATATCTATAAAGTGAGTTAAAAACACTCACCTGGGTTTATCACGAGTCCAAGTACCAATTCTGAAATTCTGAGAAATTGGATTGATTTCCTTAACCTGCTCCTCAATCTCTGCACCTCGAGCTCGTTCATGAGTCATGATTGACTTCAAGGAGAGAGGAGAAGGGAGAAGTTGGATCTATAGTTTCTTTCTTCTTGAGAGGGTGAATAAAATGAGATATGATAATTTATTAGGTTAGGATTTAAATTAAGATTTTTAGCTGACAGGTTATAACTAGTGGATTTAGTTGTTTGGAAGATTAGCAAGAATCTAATAAGATTTTTGGTTGAAACTTTGAAATTTGAAATTGGTTTTAGTTTAGTTCATATACATTAGATCACTCTTATAATCACACGCTAATATAGCATCATGGTTTGGACATTAGAATTTGATATAGATGGACTCGGGTTTGAGCCATGACTTTAACAATTTAAGTAATATTTTTTTTTACCATTTAATTATCAATTCGGGTATTATAAAAGGGGAATATTACAATATACCCACCTTACAAAAAATTTTATCCTCGAAATTTCAATAAGGCAGGGAAATGATAAAAGAGGATCAAAGTTGATAATGAATAAACATTGATTAAGAATGGACACAATAGGATGAGACTCAAGAAGAATGATTGATCACGAATGACGTCTTCTCGCTCCCACATCGCTTATCTGTGCATTATGGGCTCACCATGTTTCTGCTGTGCGCTCTGATCTCTGTCATCGATTCGGATATGATGGCTGATTCCAAGAGACAAAATAGGATAAAATGAATCGAAAAGAATATAAGAATCAAGGAGGAAGTCCAAATCACTATAGAAGGAGAGTTGAAATTAGGAACTTCAAAGATCGAAGAGATGGATTTTCAAGAGAAAGATAGTCGATTCCCAAGTGGACTCAGTATCATTGTGTGAATCATATATGTATGTTGCAGTGAAAATATAATTTATCTTAGGTCACCGGTAAGAACTAGGTCCTTCTTGAGTAAACCTGGCTCTGATACCAAGAAAACTCTGTCACACCCTGCTTCCCAAAATACATTGGAGCGGAGACGCGACGAGAATCGTAGATGTATATACGTGAGGAAAATACCCCACGTATACACGTTAAGCCTAAAGTGACCTAAAAAGTTATATAAATCAATAATAAAGGCAATAAAGTCACTGCAATAATACATATATTAGTTTCACACATGATAATATCATTCTACGAATAAATCATATAGAACAATATGGAGTCCAAGCAATAGAGAATCAAAGGAAATCAAAAGAATGAAAAGGAAGACGTGAACTGTATAAAAGAATTCGATAATCGGGCAAAAGAGACTCCGTACTCCTCAGATATCTCCTAATATCATTCTACGAATAAATCATATAGAACAATATGGAGTCCAAGCAATAGAGAATCAAGGAATCAAAAGAATGAAAAGGAAGACGTGAACTGTATAAAAGAATTCGATGATCGGGCAAAAGAGACTCCGTACTCCTCAGATACCTGCTCAGTAAAAGAAATATTCGAATGCCTGGATGTGCATATCTAGAGAGTCAGAACTTTCAATGAGTGTGTAAAATGAGGGAAGGTGTGTGTGCATATATCGTGTGATCAAACTATAATACTACCATGAAAATGTACTGGATAACTATCAATCAACACATTACAAGTATCATGATGACATGAATACCTAACTTTAAAAGTAATAAGGTCAATCTGTTATAATATCATATGTCAGCTCATGAGTACAGTCAGGTTTCTATCAAAACATGTAGATATCAAGTTCAATCTATAATGTCAAGGTAAGATTCAGCTTTGTTATTAATTATGTGAGCGAACGCCAATTGTCACATGTAGTAAACACATCACATATTACGCCTACCATACGTGTCAATCGGGGTTCTAAGTTATTGAAACTGATTGGTTGGAGACATTGTCTGTATTTTAAGTGGGTCTTGTATATACCCGGACCACGGTTTAGAGTTCTGGCGCTGAATTAGGTCCTAACGCGAGATAGTCAGGTAACATGTATAAAAGGTCAGGTAACATGTATAACATGTATAAACAGGAACATGAACAGGATGGGGTGTCAGTCACCCCATGGGAACCCTACAGTGTAACCCTCTTTCGGTTGCGCAACCTATATCTTAGGTCCACCCAAAATACAAACGTTGTCTCCTCCATCAATTTTTCAATCCCGGTGAAAGTTATTTAATGTCATGTTATTATTTTACCAAGATTAATTTAAGTACGTGTTACATACATCATTATCAGGTAGATGTCATGTACAATATGTGATACATGATGTTCAGGATGAATACAGATATGCAGACATAAACAGAATAATCCAGGGCAAAATAATCAATCACTTGACAAGTATTTAAATCATGAAAATTTACAACTTCCTAATTATATTTACATGCTAATAATTTAAATAGGTAATTTAAAGAACTAAACTTTAACTAAATAAGTCACACATTAATTTAATCTACCACAATGATACACAATTTATTTAAAGTGAGATAAAAAAAAACACTAACATGAAATAGCACTGAAATACTCAATAAATTAAACAAAGAACACTCATAAAATCAACGCCATGCAAGTGCCAATGTATTGGTGTTTGTTTCAAAGCTAGTCTCAATTGACTCCTGAAACTTAAAAATAATGCCTAGCTGGCCATCTAACTAATAATGCAAGCCAAATTCGAGTTCAAGAAATTGGAATATGGCTGTAAAGTAGATCTAAGAGTTAATCTGACACAATATATACTTGATCTGTGTTGATTTGGCATTATGTAAACGTGACATTGACATAACAACCAAATTAAACCAAACCAGACTCATGCTAGATTCAATAGTGTTGCCCAGACACTTGATATAGGTGTCAAGTATCCCGACATGAGACGCCCATATTTATGTAGGTGTATGCATGTAGCTCTAAATATATTGTGGTACTGTAGAAGCAATAGAGGCTGATAGATTTGATTTAGAGCAGTAGGGACGACATCTTCATTTGATGACTTGATGCCCAAGTGTCACATGTTCACAAAATTCCAGACTAACACCAGAAGTAAAAATGTTAGTGTATCCCAGTAACAAAGGATTCAACCGAATCAGATGCATTGGACAATGACTTGGACTAGTCTTTTTGAAGTTGGAAGCCAACCTATGTTAGGTATCATCTTGACATGATTTAGATATTTCCACTTATGATGATAAAGAACATAATAGGTGTGAAGGACTCGGGGCTCCATCTCAAAAGACTAGCCTGTTAGGTGGAGTTGCCCAAATCCTTATAAACCTAGCCGATGTGGGACTATTTGTTCGACCCAAATCCCAACAATCCCCCCCTCGAACAAAGTCGAGTCTTCGCACCGAAAGATCAAATGCTCCATCGAGATCCAACGCCTTATGTGAAGTACCGACTGCATGCTCCATCGAGATCCAACGCCTTATGTGAAGTACCAACTGCAGTCGGTCACTCCTCCTACGCACATTAGCTTCACAGGGGCCTATGCGCCTTTTTGCGCCAGTGGGGTGGGCAGCCCCATTGCGCCTTTGCGCTAAGTTCGGGCATGGCTCTGATACCATTGAAGGACTCGGGGCTCCATCTCAAAAGACTAGCTTGTTAAGTAGAGTTGCCCAAATCCTTAAAACCCAAGACCATCCTCACGTCTAGCCGATGTGGGACTATTTGTTCGACCCAAAACCCAATAAGGTGGGCATTACAGTGCTTTGTGTTAAATAAAGACCTCAAGTTTAGTTAATTGTGCTAAATTGGTTAGAGCATGTGAGAAGCAAGAGATTATTTTTGTGTAATTAATCGTTAATGCATAATTGTACAGAGTGTGAAAGTAACAATCGCTCATGCTGATAAGAAAACCATATATAAATTAAATAACCAAAGATATTAAGTGGACATTGGTTTCTCTAGCACCCGTATACATACAGACCAGGAATATGCACTGAGAACATTGATTTTTAAATACTTTCCCAAAGGTAACAATTTACAATTCTAATAATTCTATTTTAGCAACTGATAAATATTCATATATTCAATTGTTTCCGAGCATGGAGGATGTTAGTAAATTTCTGAAACACGTTGTTCTTTAAGTACATCAACAACATATAACCAAGTAAATATTCAAATGTAATTTTCTTTATTCTAGAAACTTTAACAATCCATTTACTAATTAAACAATTAATGTAAGAATAATAGGCATTCCACAAGAAGAGAAAAGAATAGTATCTATAAGTGAGTTAAAAGCACTCATTTGGGCTTATCACGAGCCACGTATCAGTATCTGAAATTCTGAGAAATTTGGATTGATTCCCTTAGCCTGCTCCTCTATCTCTGCACCTCGAACACGTTCCTCAATCATGATCAATTTCAAGGAGAGAGGAGAAGAGAGAAGTTAGATCTATGGCTTCTTTCTTCTTGGGAGGATGAATAAAATGAGATATGGTAATTTATTAGGTTAGGATTAAATTTTGATTTTTACCTGATAGGTTATAACTGGTGGATTTAGTTGTTTGGAAGATAGCAAGAATCTAATAAGATTTTTGGTTGAAAATTTAAAATTTGAATTTGGTTTTCAGTTTAGTTCAAATACATTGGATCACTCTCATAATCACACGCCAATGTGGCATCATGGTTTGGGCATTAAGATTTGATATAGATGGACTCGAGTTTGAGCCATGACTTTAACAATTTAAGTAATATTTTTTTAAATTCGTTATTTACCATTTTAATCATAAATTTGGGTATTATCAAAAAGGAATATTACAAAACCGACATGGAAAATTTCAATGAAAAAATGCATTTTTAAATGGGACTTTAGATATCTATTCTCTGTAGAACCGATGTGCAAAAACTAAAATTAGATGTCGATTTTTTAAGAAACCGACGTGTAAAACCCTTTGACGTCGGTTTTTGATGAACCGATGTGCAATAACTTTTCGAAAATCGCGTCAGTAATAAATCAATTTTTTACCCTAGCCTCCGTCAATCCCGTACATCTCTCTCGCTTCTCTCATCTCTCTCGCTTCTCTCTCCCCCCTTCCCTTCCCCGTCGGCTTCCTTCTCCCCTCCCCGCGAATTCTCTCTCTCCTCTCTCCTCTCCCTCTATTCTAGATCCACTTCACCTGCCCCTCCTCCTCCTTTCTCTCTCTCAAACCGTAGAACCATAAGATTTCTCCCAATAGAAGATTGCCCTCTCTGATCGAGTGATCTCGACACCGCCCACTCGCGGTCCGAATCAGCCAGCGGTCCACGACGACGGGCGCTGGCGGAGGCGAGGACAATGGCGGTGGCGAAAGGGACCGAGTCAAATTTGCTACAAGATAGAAGACAAAGGGTTAGTTCTGCTTTGACTTTCGATTTCTTTATTGGATAAATGATGAAATTTGATGAGTAATTGAAGGATTTAAGTTATTTAGGGTTTGGATCCTTGGATTTAGTGTTGGGGCTGATTTGGCAATTAGGGTTAGTTTTTTTTTGGATTTTTGTAGTTCCTACAAGATTAATTTGCTTACTGATAGATTTCAGCCGGTGTTCTTGCATAAGTTAGAATTTCGTTTCTGCTTTACTGTAACAATAACTTTCTATTTCCATGCTTATGGTTCATGATTTTTAATTTACTTTGTAGATAATAAAGAATGCAGAGATTAGGATCTAAAATGAAACTCTTGATGTTTTTAGTTGAAACACTGTGCTACAAAATGCATAACATGTAAATCTCATTATATTAAATTTAGTTCTTAAACTTATTTTCTAGTAGTTTATAATTTCACTCACTATCAAAATAACTCATGACTTGTTCTTTCTCGCAGGTTTATGACTGCTGAGTTTATTCTTTATGCAATCACTTTATTTGAATCTAAGAAATGTATTTGAGGACAAATGAACACATTATGTTCTAAGTATCTTCAGTATCTTTTAGATTTTCCCAAATTGTGTAGACAGTTTTGCTTTGTTTCTTTAAATTCGTTTCCAAGGTTTTAATGATTTCACTTTCCTTTAATGGTTTATAGGTGCTAAAGTCAAGCAATCGAGATAAATAGGAGATGAAGGATTAGATTAAAGAAGGAAGAATGTAGAGAGAAGAAAGCAGAATAAGTGAATGTCACCACAAAAAACTTTTGCACATTCAGAAAATACTCTAAACATGTGTCTGCTTGATATGCGTGTGTGTGTGTGGTGGTGGTGGTGGTGATGGGGTGCGTCATGCTTAATGTGCGTGTGAGCGTGTGATGGTGGTGTGCCATGCTTGATGTGTGTGTGTGTGGTGGTGTCGTGGTGGTGGTAAAGTAAATTTACTCTTTACATTATATATGGTGTTTTTAATTCAATATATTATTTTTTATGTGTTATTAATTCAATATTTTGTTTTTGATGTCTAGACTCGTTAAACATTGATCGAAATGGATGGATGCTAATAAGTTAAGTACCGAATATTAAAATGGCGTAGAGGAGTTTATTAAGTTTGCTGTTGAGCGTGCCAACAATCCTAATCGTATTAAATATTCGTGCATAAGATATGATTGCCTTGAGAATGTTACGGTTGAAGTATTAAGAGACTATTTATTTATTAGTGGGATTGATAAAGGTTATACAAGATGGATATGATATGGTGGGAATGCAAGAGAGACCGATTAATTTCGATGATAGAAAATGTGATGAAAGAGAAGTCAATTGTAGAAGGAGATAAATTAAAGACATGATTCATGATGTAGAAGATCACTTTATGGCCCACAATTAATCCAGAGCTTGAAAGATGATGTAGAAAAACTTTTATATGTTGGTTGTTCTAAATCTACTAATTGTCTGCACTGTTTAGATTGTACAATTTGAAAGCAGGAAATGAGTGGAGCGATAAAAGTTTTACAGCCTTACTCAGTCTCTTGAAAGATATGCTTCTTGAGGCTAATAAACTTTTGGATCGTACATACGATGCAAGGAAGATCTTATGCTCTATGGGTATGAATTATGAAAGGATACATGCTTGCCCTAATGATTGTATTTTGTACAGAAAGTATTATGAAGGTTTGGAGAGATGTCTGGCTTGTGAAGTGGATCGGTATAAAGAAAAATAAGAATAAAATTTCAGAAAAGGTATTATGTATTTTCCGTTAATTCCAAGATTTAAACGCATATTTAGGAACTCAGAACATGTAAAAAGTTTAATGTGACATTCAGACAAGAGAATTTCTGATAATATGCTTCGTCATCTGGTTGATTCTCCGCAATGGAATATGATTGATTCTAAATTTTTTGATTTTGGGTGTGACGCAAGAAATCTTCGACTAGGTTTTCATCCAATGGAATAAACTCGCATGGTAACATGAGCAGCACACACAGTACTTGGCCAATTGTTTTGACAATTTGCAATCTTCCTCCAGTTATGCATGAAGTGCAAGTTTATGTTGTTGTCATTGCTAATATCGGGTCCCAGACATCTGAAAAATGATATAGATATTTATTTGGTACCTCTTATTGAAGACTTAAAGATAATGTGGGAAGAAGGTGTTGCAGTATTCGATGCATGTCATCAAAAAAATTTCAAGCTCCGAGCTATCTTACTTTGGACAATCAATAATTTTCCAGTATATAGAAACTTACTAGGGTATAATGTGAAAGGATACAAGGCATGTCATATATGTGAAGAAGACACATTTTCTCTCTAATTAAAGCATAGCAGAAAGACAATATATCCTGGTTCCTGAAGATTCTTGCCAATGTCCCATCATTATCAGAGGCTCTGAAAAGCTTTTAATGGCTCTACATAAGACGAAAAATCTCCAAAGGCATTGACTGATGAAGAGGTATATCAACCGGTGAACCATCTCAGAGCGAGTTATGGTAAAGGAAAGAAAATTACAGTTGAAAAGAATGTATGAAAAAAGAGGTCAATATTTTGTGCTCTCCATATTGGAAATTTTTATTTGTGAGACATTGCCTTGATGTAATGCATGTTGAGAAGAATATATGTGATAGTATTATTGGAACATTACTCAATATAACCGGTAAGATTAAGGATAGAGTCAAAGCTAGAAAGGATTTGATTGAAATGGGTATACGCAAGCAGTTGACACTAGAGCAGAAGAGACAAAATACATTTTTACTGCCAGCATGTCATATTTTGTCTAAAAAGGAGAAGATAGACTTATGTCAGTGTCTTTCTAGAATTAAGGTGCCAATTGGTTACTCATCAAACATTCAAAGTCTCGTTTCGATGAAAAATTTAAAGCTCGTTGGCTTAAAATCTTGTGATTGTCATGCATTGATGCAACAGTTGCTACCTGTAGTTAGACATTCTGTATTGTCACAACATGTCTGTCATGCCATTAACCGACTTTGTTTTTTCTTCAATGCAATATGTAGCAAGGTAATTGACCCAACAAAACTGAAAAAGTTGCAGAAAGATATTGTGGTTACACTGTATTAGCTTGAGATATATTTTTCACTTTCATTTTTTGATATCATGGAGCATCTAATGGTTCATTTGATCAAAGAGATTAGACTATGTGGTCCAATCTTCTTAAGGTGGATGTATCCATTTGAGTGATACATGAAAATCTTAAAAGGGTATGTGAGGAACCGAAATCAACCTGAAGGTTGCATTGTTAAATGTTACACATATGAAGAGGCAATTTAATTTTGTAATGAATACTTATCAAATGTAGATGTTATAGGACTTTCTAAGAGGGGTTGCACTAAGGTAACTGATGACTTTGGTAAAATTGGACCAATTGTCGTTATGTCAATAAAGACTTATTGTGTAAAGCGCATAGATATGTCTTAAATAATACTGATAAAGTACAACTTACATAAATGATCATATGGATTATATAAGGTGCACCAATCTAACTAAATCAAGAAGAGAAAAATGGGTAATGGATGAACACAATAAAATGTTCATTAAGTGGTTCCGAAATTGAGTTGTTGATCAGTTAACAACTAAATTAAATTCGATTTCTAAAAATTTGAGATGGTTAGCGCATGGGCCTCGCACGGACGTCTTGTCTTACCGTGGGTATCCTACAAATAGTATTATTTTTAACAAAAGACATGATAACAATGCACTATACAAAACAGTGGGGAGGCCTTAGTGGCTCAATCATACATATTTCTAGCGTCAAAGACAACAAATCAGTATTTACAAACATGTCATACTATGGGTGATCGAGGACATATGGAGTTAGATTACACTATATTTCGTGTTCCCATATTCCGTTATAAGTAGGTGGAGAATAATAATGGCATGAAGGTCAACGAGTTAGGATTTACTCTAGTGAATTTTAATAAAGAAGGTCACGAAGGGGACACATTCATATTAGCATCACAGACAAAACAAGTATTTTATATCAGAGATCCTGCTAATAAAAGTGGTCTATTGTTCTCTCGATGAAGCCAAAATTACACCTGATTGTGTTGACATAAACAATACCGAGGATAATATTGATGATATTCCCTCTTTCTCAGTCGGATTACCAATAGGGGATAATAGTGAGGGTAATGCTTGGAATGATAACATCGAGGACGAGTTGTACATATGAGAAGGTCATTTGAAGGAATATTTGTGGAGAAAAGTTATAAAAAATAGAAAAATTAAGATATAAAGATATATTTATTTATCTGTTCAATAGTGTGCATAATTTGTCTATTTATTTATGAAAATTATTGTTTCGTGCAAACTATGCTTATGATGAGATTCTAACAAATTGTGTTTATGTTCTTTAACAGGCATATGGTTCCAGAGTATAGCAGTAAAAAGGGTAGTGGCAGTAGAAGCATGATAAAAAAGAGGACTCGAGGCCTTACTAAGATGGGTGATCTCATCTTAGCAAGGAATTAGGGAAGAAAAATTTTGGTAGAGTTCAATGAGAAGAATCAGTCGAATGGAAAATTCAGAAAAAAATTGATGAGTTACCTTGGAAGTGTGGCTCGTCATTATGTCTCTATTGACATTCTCGATTGGCGTGAGATTCTTAAAGAGCTGAAGAATAGGATATAGGAAGATATTTCTATAAGTAAAGTTAGAATAATTTAATTGTCTATATAAACACACATACACCCCCCACCACCATCACACTTCAAGCATATATGCACATAGACATCAAGTATGGCGCACACATATGTATACCACCATACACGCATGCCCACCACCACCACCACACATAACACACATCAAGCATATATGACACACACCCCCCCACCATCACCAACACACACACACATCAAGCATCATACACACACACATGTACACTATCAACACACATACTCACACATCAAGCATGGTGCCACACACACACCCCACCACCACCAACACCATCACACACACACACACACACACACATAAAAAAACACACATCAAGCATATATGGCACACACACATCAAGCAAACACACATCAAGCATGGCGCGCGCACACACACATGCTCACCACCAACACACACACACAACACACATCAAACATATATGGCACACATACACCCACCACCACCACCACCGCCAGACATACACGCACATCAAGCATATATGACACACATACTTCAAGCATCGTGCACGCGCGCGCGCGCACACACGCACATGTACACCACCAACACACCCTCACACAACAAGCATGGCGCGCACACGCCCACTACACATTAATATTTTTTGTAATTTATTGTAGACTATATTTGAATTGGATAAGGGGTACAATCATTCTTTACTAATTTCTGTGAAAAAATGTGGAGGTAATTTAAAAATAAATTAACAAGAGAGTACATAAATGAAGGTAAAACAGAAACTCCCTTTGGAATATGATTGCATTGATGATGCAGTGTGAGATCGGTTCGCATTTCAGTGTGGTACTACAGAATTTCATGTTAATGCAACATAACTAAAAAACTGTTTTATAATTAAATGTCTTGTTTGAAATCTTAATGCTTACTTAATAATTATTTTTTAATAGGCTTTAAGTCAGAAGAATAAAGATATTCAGGATTTGAATATCTATCCTCACACACTATCTCATAAAGGATATGCCCAACTTGAACGAGAACTATTAAGATTTATATGTTGATTTTTAATGTTTAAATATTCTTTTGTGGATTATTACTTATATATTTTCTATGTGTATTGTACAAAAGATATCCTAGAGATCAGTGAGGATAATTAAGCTGTATCCTCAATCCCCAAACATGAGTTGTGAGTTAAAGTTAGGGTCAGAAAAGACGGTTCATACATAAATGTTGAAAGTCAAGCTGTTGTAAGTGAAATTGTAAGTGTTTAATTTACAATGAAATTGTCATAACCGTTTTCTCTTATTTAAAACTAATACAAGTATTTCTCTTCAAATTTTTTGTAAGACTATCTTTCTCAGTCGGCATCTCAGAGAGACATTCATCCACCTAGGATGAATGATATTCTATCCATGGCATTGGGTAAGCCAGAGCACCCCAGTCGTGTTGAGGCGCCGGACAAGGGGCTACTATATCTAACTACTTTCATACTTCTCACCGACACTGCAAAGGTATTACAAACGAAGATGTTCCTAGATTAGTGGAAGTCAAACTTTAAGAAGAAAGGAAAATTCAAGAAGAAGAATGGAAGAGACGAGAAGATGAAAGGAGGAGGCGAGAAGATGAATATAAGAGGCGAGAAGAAGATTTCAGAGCTTCTTTCATGTCTGAAATTGAAATAATACGGCGCGAATTCCAAATGAATACTAATCCACCGAGCTATCTGCCACCCATTATATGCCGCCGAGCGACAATGGAAGTTGGACAATTTTAAAGGATTTATCCGAGATTCCATAGGTAGTCTTATTTAATATTTGTACAAACACATACATGTACACATACATATACACCTACACACTTACATGCTTATTTGTCATGCTTGTTATATGGTTGTCTCAGGGTGGGTTTATTCTACTTGATTTGGCCATTGAACATGAAAATCGTGTTGTGGCGCATGGATGAGCTTTCAATACCGGTGATGATCAAATCATTTACACCGGACCAATTGGATCCGATAATATAAGAGAGTATCGTGGATCCATTGGATATGGATGCTCTTCTACCAATTCCACGTGATGAGATGACAACCGTCCTGATACTACTGGTAGTTTCATGTCATGTCCTAAGAAACTTATCACTTTGAATACACGAGTATATTTATCATAATTAAAGCCCAGCTCTAAACTTTAAACTAAATATGCACAATTTTATTTGGCCATTGTATCATGACAGGCAAAGGCTAAAGGGAAGGAGGTGGTATAGGTTGTGACTCCATGGAGCTTGGAGATATTTACGGAATCAGTTAATCAGCTAGTGACTACTCTAGCAGATAATAAAATAGTGAAAGTGGCTGTATATGCGTGGGGTATGGGAGAGGAATCCATCATCACAGTACCCATGGATATAGAACTATTTTCAACCGAAATGGCCATATACCTCGAGCGTAACGAGCTCGAGAGGTTCATAGGCCGCCAGAAGATTTGTTCAGCATGTATCTGTTTGTTCATGAAGTGAGTAATTAATGTATATTTTTTTAATTAATAAAATATTAATTATTTTATATTTAACCCATCTTGATAATTTCTTATAGTTTTAGGTCCTTATATGGTTGGTGTGTGGACACGAGCTTGAGTCACTTATATAGTTTTATTTGTGCATACCATATAACACTTGTGGCTAACCATGTAGATGGAACAGAGTTGAAGGTTCGCTATGTCATGGACACATTGCAAAGAGGTAAACAGGCCAACCAGTTGTACTTTGCACCATATAATACGTGGTACACATCAAGATTCTAATAATAACATTAATTGTCACACACCTTTAATTTAATTTCTCATTTATGAATTTATCTTATAGTGGCTATTGACTCTGTGCGTGATTGACACGAGCTCTTCTCTTATATACTGGTTGGACTCGTTGGGAGGCAAAGTGCGGAAAGATATCAAGAAAGTAACTGATTTGTGAGTATTTAATCTTTTTTATATTTATTAATACATCAAATACTTCTAAAATATTTATTAATAACCTTGTTTATTTTCTATAATTTATGAATAGGGCGTTCAACATGTTGAATCTAAGACGGCGGGGTAGACTTACTTCATGGAAGAGGATTCAGGTAATTATTTCAGAAATCGATGAAAAAACTTTAAGTTTTACTTTTGCTTAACACATATGTTTCAATTCTTGTAGTATCCCTGTCAATCATATTCCATTATGTGTGGATATTATATTATGATGTTTATGTTGGCCCAGAGGTCTTTCACCTTAGTTTGATGATGACTAACTTATGAAGGTTAGTTTACTAATGATCTTGTCTTTAATAAGTTTCAGATATTGATCATGATCTTAGTAGGTGATTAGTTTCAACAAAGGATTCAAAGCCAGTTTTGGAGCTAACACACGATGATTCAAGAGCTCGCACGTCAAGATCGCATCTGGCACTTAAGTTGGTGTCAAGCTCATTTGGATCGAGTTTGGATTGAGTCGTCTTGAAGATGAAGATCAACAAGAAGACCTCGGTATATTTAGTTTGTTTTAATTTAGATCTTGTGTAAAGATTGATTAGTCTGGATATGTTCAAGCTCTCTCACACACACACAAAAGTTAAAATAGTTTTGGCTTTGGTTTAACCAATTTCGGATTTTTAAGAATATATTATTAGTTTACATGAATAAATAGAATTAAAAAGTGTTTTAAAAGGTTTAATGTATATTGGATTTCATCCATATACATCTTTCATATTGACTAAAAACTTACTTTGATATATCTAATTTATGGTTTCAAGTTTTGTTATTAACAAAACTTAGTTTAGATTTATTATCAAAAACATAGATATATCATTTATCATGTGTATGGATTCTATCCATACACAATATGCTTCAAAAGTCTTTCTATATCATGTTTTTGTATTTATACAAGTTTTGGAGAAAACAAATTTTCATTTCAAAATCTAAGTTTTGGAAAATACCGTTTTTGGTTTAAAGCTTAATTTCTATATCACAAAAATAGCTCAAATTGTTTGAAATATGTGTTGTTTAGTCACACATATTTGTTCTTCAAATATTTATAAAAACTTATTTTTGTGAATTTTATAGAGTTTTATGGGATTTTATGGGTATTTAAAAGATCAAATTTTCAACCTAAAACTCAGCCTGAGACCACTGGCAGCCGACTGACTGGTCGACTAGACCAGATCTCGGTCGACTGGTCGGTCGATCGATGTGCACAAAATGTGCACAACTGCCTTGCCCTAGGGCCGGTCGACTGGACGGTCAACTGATCCAGAGAGCTTGCTCTCTGGATCTGGCTTCGGTCGACCAATCGGTCGACCGAGCCAGAGAGTTCACTCTCTGGTTCTGGCCTTAGTTGGCTGAGAGGTCGACCGTTAGGCAAATTACCTGGGGCGGTCGATTAGTAACCCCCAACGGTCAGAAATCTGACTGTTGGACGGTCGACCGGGCGGTCGACGACAAGTCATTTTTGACCTGTTCTGGACCCCCAACGGCTAGTTTTTAGACCCCTATAAAAATGGGTCTTTGCGGGCTGTTTCTCCCAAGATTTCTAAGAGCAAATTTCCCACTTTCTCAAGTGTTTTAGCAAAGTTTTCAAATGAGTTTTTGTGCCAAATTCTCTAACTTTATTTGTTTTCAAAGTTTTAGAAAATCAAAGAAAATCAAGTCTTTGGGAATTCTATTTTGTTCTTCATTTTATATATCCATTAAGAAGTTTTTCTCAAGTATTTTCTTTGTTGTTTCATTCTCAAACACTTTGATTTCTCACATACTTGAGCTATCAATTCTATTACCATCTTTAGGATCTTATTTTTGTGAGAAAAATTGTCTGTGATCCATTGAGATCACCAAGAGAGTTTGTGATCATTGGATCATTGGCTTTGTGCCTTCCCTCTTGTGTAGAGATGATTGTGTTTGAGAGGGGAGTTGTGTACTCTAAATGTTGAGTTGTAATTTCTCGGTGGATGTCCCTTTGTGAAAGGTCCTGTATGGACATAGTGAAAATCCTTCTGTGTGAAGGCGGGTACGTAGAGCAGTGACTCGAACCTCGAAACATATCTCGATGTTTGCGTTTGATCCACTATCTCACAACTCTATTTCTCTTATACCTTGCATTGCTTTACATTATTCACATTCATATGCTAGATATAGTTTGTGTGTGCCCACACTTATGTTCAACCAAGAGAGCTTATTAAAGCACCTCAACTCTTCGTTTAGAAAAATCTAGAGGAGTAGTTACAGAGCCCTTCACGGGGAATTTGGGCTCACTCCTGGTTATACATACTGTGTTAGCAATTAAGTTTTTAATCCACATCATTTGTCCTAGATTAGCTTGTACACCTATTCACCCCCCCATTTGGTGCACTTATAATTGGTATCAGAGCTTGATGCTCTTGATTTGGATCTAACAACCTTCAGTTAAAGATCCTCATTTTAGCTAATCACTATATTTGAACACACACTCATGGATTTCATGACACCTCGTATGTTTGATATTTTAACATCCAAACTTAGAAAGTTAAGATGTCTATGTATCTTAAAGCCTTAGGTATTCATGTTTATCTTGCCACTATTAAGAATTCATATTTTGTTAATGCAAGTATATTGAGGCTAATACAAAGACATCCATGCTTTAAAATCAACTCTAAATGATGATTATCTATCTAGGGTTTCTAACATTGAATCGGATTTTGTAGTTTGAAACACTCCTCTCCTTCGGGGAATAAATGCCACATCATAAGGAGAGTGACTCGGATGATGGATGTATTACTTTCAACATGTGCTACATGGTCCAAAGGAATACCTCCTTGAGGTAAATTTTGATTCCGAGTTAAATGAAGAAGTTGAAATGCCATATGATTACCTTGCATTATTTTGCCAATAACTTCTTAAAAGATAAGATTTGTTAAAAATGGAAAACAAGAAATTGAAAAATGAAAATGATTTGGTTTTAAAAGAAAAAGATTCTTTTAAAAATAAATTTGAAATTGTTTCAAAAAAAATGAAGTTTTGAAAAGCCAAGTTTTTTGATTGAAAAAGAAAAGGAGATTGCTTTAAAGGAAAATAACTCTTTGAAAAAGAACAATGTTTTGAAAGAATAAAAGAAATTTCTAAAAAAGAAAAGATTGTTGATTCTCATATTTCTCAAGTTGCTTCTTCTAAAATTAATGATAATATATGTATTTGAAGAAGAGCATTGATTGTTTGGGCTCCACTTTAAGCCAATGTGCATTTAACTACTCTAGATTGGAATCTTTGTTTCACAAGAAGCAAGCTCCACACATGCATGTACATCCTACACGACATACATCATATACACATTATGCTCATACACATCACAATCATATGCATGTTAGTGTGTACACATGTACACATTGTGGCTGCGAAGGCCATCTTGTAAGATTTTGTTTTGATAGAATAAATTTTATAATTTTGCAAATAAAAATGTTTAGGTTTCTTATAATACTAACTCCCATAGACCCAGAAAAAATATATGGGTATCAAAATCCCCGCCTCTTATATTGATGTAGGTGTTGGCTCTCACAAAAAGTGAGACGATTGGTGCCTTGGTGGTGGATGCATAATTATACATGTGCATTGCATATTTAGTATTACATGTGTCACATTTTCACATTTCTTTTGTAATAAAACTCTGCTATTTAATTCATTTTAATGTCTAATGGTATGCAGGGTAATTTATGGAGAAAGAGGAGAAATGGACAAGTTTATCCAATTAATCCGAAGTTTTAAAGTTCAAGCAAATCAATGAAGATCTATTCAAATTCAGAGTTTAGAAACAATTCTATCCAAGACCGGAGCAAATCGGAGAAGATAACACCAAATAAAATTGGTTAAAACTTAATTTTTAAAGATCCATTTGGTTAACTTGAAGATCAATAAAGATAATCCCAATTCAGAAGTCCAGAGGCAAATCTCATCAGAAAACATGAGATAACAGAGAGAGAAATTATCAAATCTATTCAAACTAAATTCAGATTTATTTGATTATCCTTACTTGAGAAATCAATGAATATAATCCCAAATTCAGAAGTCCAGAGTGAACTTATCAGTATAAAAAGGAATAACAAGGATAAGAATATTGGTTGTTGGGCCAACAATTTGAGCTCATCTCTTCACTACCCTTTGCCACTCCTTTTATCCTATAAATACTGCAATTCTTGAAAGCAAAAGGGAGGACGATCAAGTAGAGAATAGATTAGATTTCTGTATAGGTTTAACTTAGGTTTTTCTTTCTCTTTTAAATGTAAATTTTTATTTTTTTATGTAACTGAGATCGAAGAATAGTTTCATGGGAGAACAAGAGTGATGCTCGTACTGAGTGACACCGGTGTAAGTATTCTTCCTTTCTTTTCTTGTTATTAAATTCAATCGAGTTTTTTTTCTACTCTTATTTTTTTACTTGTCTCTTCTGTGTTTGTGAATCCAAACAAAAGCTTCGAAGTTACCTCACCCTTGTAAGTGTCGTTGATGGTCTATGGTGATGAACAACCATTTCTATGGTAATATAGCTTGCATCTTCATTTAGTAGTATAGATCAGGAATGGGGAAGACCTCATTTGTCATGCTTCGCTCACCTTTAAGTAAAGGTACACCATTGACAAGGATTCCAGGTAGGTCATCAACCAGAAGAGGAAGGTAAGTTCTTTAGTTTTCTTTTTCTTTCTTTTAATCCTTAGTTTAGATCACCATTATCACCATCTCTTAACTCTATTCACTTTTTCATTTTCTTTGTATAATTCTATTTTCTGTTTTCTCCATCTACTCTAACCTATTAATTTTTTTTATCTTAATAATAACTTTTTGTCATTTTCTTTACAAGAACAAAAAAAGAACTTTAAACCATTTCAAGTAACTTAAAAGAGACTTACTAAAAGCTTCCATCGCTAGTCCCTCTTTGTGGATCACAACCTGTATAGCCACTTGCTATAGCAGTAGTATTGAGTATATGCACACTTTTATTATAAAGTTCTAAAATTCTGTATTTTTTGTGCAAGTTTAAACTCAATCAAATTTTGGCGCCATTGCCGGGGAGGGACGATGATTTTTATTTTCTATTTTGATTTATTTAAATAATTTAATCTTTCTTCTTTGTTTTGTGTGCAAGTGCTGAATTCAGGAATCGAAGACTGCAGTTGATATATTGCTACTTTGTGCCTCAGCCCAAAAAGGCAGAGCATCAGAGCCCCACAATTGGGCCGCACAAGCGCGGCAAAAGCCGTGTTTTCGTGGTATATGTGGTGGATTACTAATTGATCTTTTTGCAAGTGCTTGCACACTGCAAAATATAGCTTCTGCATGTGTTAGATTCCCTTATTAATTTATTTTGCACACTGTATTTAATTCAACAGTAAAATGATTGTTTATAAATGTTAAAAATGGTTTAGACTTTCATTTAGGCACGTGTCAATTTCATTTATCTTTTACATTACTGTTGAAGAGTGCTGGAGCAAAGGTACTTGCATAGCATGTAGTATAGGAACAATTTTGAATTGTTTACATTGCTTAGTGTTGCTTTTCATATATACATGCACACGTTGCATTAAATTAATTTAAGGGCTTGCCCTATAAACAGATAAGGTGGGGAAGTCATTACCCTCTCTTAGCCCACAAACAATCTCCTCACTCACTAACACAAGTCTAACTAAAAATGAGTAGACGCTGGCCCTAGGGACATCTCGGACTCAATAGGAGACTGACCAAAGAGGGAAGTTGATTAGAAATTGATTCTTACCAAATCGATGATTAAGAGGTGAAACCTCAAAGGTTGGTGGTTTGGCTTGATTAGGCCCTTGCTTTTAAGCGCGGATACCTCCTGATTGAGATGGACCTGCACACAAAATACAGTATTTCAGGTTTTAAGATTAAAGAGTGCAGGTGCTCAATTCTACCACCAAATAGCAAGTGGCTATGCGGGTCGTGATCCACAAGGAGGGACTAGCGATGGAAGCTTTTCTAGCAAGTTTTCTTTTAGATACAAAGCATGGTTAAAATTCTTCTTTTAGTTCTTGTAAAGAAAAAGAGAAAAATTAGGTTAAAGTGAGTTAGGAAGAAGATGGTATTTAAGAAGATGGAAAAACTAGAATGATATGTACAAAGAAATAGAAAAGGAATGATAAAAGAAGTGGTAGATTGTGGTGTTCTAAACTAAAGATTAAAAGAAAAGAAAGAAACTAAAAGTTACTTACCCCTTTTGTGCTCATATACCTTGGATTCGTAGCTACGACTTACCTTGTCTTTGAAGGCGATCAAGCATGGCATGTAGAATCTTTCCCATTCCTGATCTACACTAAGAATAAAAGGGCAAGCTATACTAACAAGAGAATGGTTGTTTATCACCATAGGCCATCAAGGAACTTGTAATGGCGAAACAGTCTCGAGGCTAACAGATTCACTTGGATTGCTACACATTAGAGGAGAGTAAACGAAAACAAGAGCAAAGAAGAAAAGTAACTTTGATTCAATTCAAATAACAATGGAAGAAGAGATCACTTACACCGGTGTCACCTGCAGTACAAGCTTGCTCTCATTCCTCCATGAAAGTATCATCTCCTCTCAGTTACATAAAGAAAATAAAAATTACATGAAAGAAAATAAAAACCTAAGTTACAAACTACAAATTAGCCTAAGCTCTACTCTCTGCTTGGTCGTCCCTTGCCTTTGAGATTGCAGGTATTTATAGAAGAAATGCAGAGGTTAGAGGAGTATGAAGATAGGAAAAGCTGGTTATTTCTGAATTTGAATCCTCCCCTTATCTCCAAACTTTATTTGATGTGGATATTCAGTTCTGATCTGCAGTTTGTTAGCTTGTTGATTACTGAATATCACTTATCAAATGACAGAATTAGAAATAGTGATCAACATAAGAGTTGTATCCCTGTAATTCTTCTTTCTGGATCATCTTGAATCATCAGATTTGAGATTCGGTAGCGAAAGTTATGATTCAAATACTGAAATATATCCAGTCAGAATCTGAGTCAAACTTGTTTCATCTCATCTGTTGATCTTCTCTCTATTCATTTATCTCTCTGTATTTGATATTGTCCTCGGTTGATCTTTAGCTAACTAAAATGGATTTATAGAAATCTAAATTTTACTGGTTTTCTATTTGGTGTTATCTTTCTGATTTGCTCTGATCTTCAGCTGAACATTTGCCCCAATCCTTGATTTGTTCTAACTAGATCTGGGATCATCCTCAACTAACCAAATAGATCCAGTTAAATTTGATTTTAACTCGATTTATTTGGTTTAATTCCTCTTTCTCTTCATTATTATCTCTACAAAATAGACATTTAAGACAAAGAAATTAGCAGATTTATTACACGATAAATGTAGGAGTGTAATGAAAAGAATGTAAAATATGTGTACGATTACACCCCCATACCTATCTTTTGCTCGTCCTCGAGCAAAACAATAAAACTAAACTAAAGATTATTAGATTACTTTCGCAGGTCACGCGATTGCACTGAGCTTGTGCAATAAGCCGTTAAACTTCTTGGTTACCCCTAGAGGACGAGTTTTGTCTCGTGAGGGTTTTCAGTGGATTGCACCCACAAAATCCATAAGAAAGAGAAAAAATGTTAGTATTTTGAAAACTCATTTTGAAAAAGAAAAATATTTGAAATATTATTGTAAGATTTAAGTAATCTATAAATATAGGAATGAATTTTTCATTCCTAAACTTAGTCTCCATTCAAAAATTTGTTATCAATCAAAGTAAGAGTCAAATTGTACTTCTCATGTAGTCTATTACTTTACCCTAAGTCATATGCACCTTGTGACCGTGAAAATTTTGACTAAGGTTCTTTAACTCTAACTCTTATGCCTTATATATATATATATATATATATATATATATATATTATTATATATATATATATTTTGGTGGTATCATTCCTTAGTCTATTAGGCTTTCTAATCTGCCCATGTAACGAGCCATTAATCGATGACTCCCAACCAAAACGGTCTTAGGGCACCGGTTGAGAAAACACCCCACGAACTTAAGGACTCGAGCAAACAAGGCCACAAAACTAAGGATTTTATTATATGAATCACTTTTAGGCGTGAGTACTTATGGTTTATTAGGCACAAATACCCAGCTTAATTAGAGGATATATATATATATATATATATATATATATATATATATATATATATATATATATATATATATATATATATATATATTCAAACTTATCTAATCATCTTTCACATAAATACTAAGGCTTGCTTAGGCCAAAGCACCTACCTAATCAATAATTAGATTTGTTTCTTTTATATATATATTTTTTCTTTTTTTTTATAAGCATAAGAATCTTTGTTTTTGAACCCTAAGTGGTAAGTGTATGAAGTGTACATATTTCATTAAGGTAAAGATCAAGACTAAATTACTTTGACAAATTATCTTCCTAATCCTAAAAATCAAACAAATAATCTTATTTTGACAAGTTTAAGAAATCCTAATTTTGATTTTCCTATTCTTAAAATTGACTTAATTTCTTACAAAAAATATGTCAAAATATTGTTTTCTATTTTCAAAAAGTTTTTAAAAGTAAAGAAAATGTTAATAATATTTTTTTAAATAAAAAAGAAAAACCTAAGTTATGTTAGAACCCTCCCCCACACCTATCTCATGCATTGTCCTCAATGTATGAATTAATGCATAGATGCATGAAAAAGAAGACAGGGAAGGAAAATACTATCTTAAGGTGGTGGTTCCGTGGTGGTCTGATTGGTCCACGAAATGCGGCCCAATCGACTTTTTCGTAGAGTTCGGAGGAACCCACCAGAAATTTCTCTAATATAACCCACTAAAATGATATTATACATGAATGAGTTTTATTAAATATTTTACCCCATCTAATTTTCAAATTCATAATTAATTTCAGAGTCAATTTTGTCAACCCGCTTGTCGCCCCAAAATGGAGTGTGAAAAGATAGAATGATTGACTTGGACTCAGAAGTACGGGAACTAATACCGACTCAGGAAAGTGACTTAAGTCAAGTAAAGGTTCAGGAGTCGAGATTGGTTCAGGAAGTGGGTCCAAATCAAGAAGTTAAACTCAAGTTCACATTCATTTTCCAACAATAGAATGTGACTTAATATTGGTGATTCCAAGTTCAAGAATGATAGGTGTGGGAATCAAACTGACTCTAAAATATTACTCAAGTCGGGTAACCAAATAGGAGTGAATATTGATTCGGAAATTTGAACTGGATCACAGATTTGGGAATTTAGGTCACATTTCTCATTGAGTTCAATTTCATAAAAATGAGAACTTGCCAATTTATCAATGGGACTTTCAAATTATAAAATTGGTCAAGTTCAATATGATGATCATCAAAGATGGGCGATTCAATTTCATTATGAATTGGCACAGGATCCAATGTTGACTCGAGAAAAAGATTGAAATCAGGTGAAGACACCGAAGTCATTATTGAATCAGGAAGTAGAATTGAATCACTAAGTTGAGGTTCAGGATTATATTCATTCTCAAGTTCAATTTCAGGAAGGAATAACTTGCCAACTGTCATGTCACTTTTAAATTTGGAGTTTGGGCAAGTTCAAATGATTGTGCTGAAATGGAACTTGTTTTCCCAAAACAACATTACTCTTCAGCTCTAACAGAATGGTTAACGACATCAGAACTGGCCAAACGGTGAGACGTAGAGTTTGACCATCATATTTATGTCATGATTACGAGCGTTTTGAGCCTGAGTCATGACTTCAAGCATCTTTTCATAGTTGATAGGTTCATCGTTTTGTGCGATTGGTCTTAAAAAATGAAGTGTTGTTTTGGAATTGGTGGTAAATTGTGAGTCCATCAGATTTTGTGATTGTTGTTTGGACTCACGCATACTCATTTTCAAAATTGATGGTTTTCTATTTTGGACTGGTGGAACTGAGTATGAATCTTGAAAATATTGTGGACAAGGTAGATAAGGAGGACCAGTTGGTTGAAAATTGGACTCGGGGGAGGTGAGTCCCCACTGACTCTGTGAAGAGTTGAAATTATTCTGGAAATTATGGTTATAAGATTGGGGGCATGGTTATATTTGATTCGGATAAGACCAATCCATCCAGCACACTAGTTGGTTAAAGTTATGATATGCCGGGTTGGTAATATCTGAAAAAGAGGTTGGTGTGTAATATGGATTACCATTAAAATTGAAAAATTGTTGTTATAAGCCATATTACACAATAAAACACAAACAAAGAAAAAAACAAATAAGCAAACAAAAAAGAAAAAATTCTAACCTAAGTTAAGGTAGACCTTTGACCTATACGACTCCTACTGGTTAGACTGTCCATAGGAGGTATAATGCAGACTTTGACCACAAGCTAATCAGCCAGGTCAGGGCAAGATTGGTGGTAGGTTATCCGTCAAAGACATTCCTTAATTAAGTACCACCAACCTTCGGGCTTTCGGCCTTAATCTTAATTCCTTCTAGACACTGATTTGGTAGGAGTCAAATTTCAACACCTTTCCCTTAGGATAATCTCCTAATTGAATCCGAGATGTCCCTAGGGCCAACGTCTACTCATTTTTAGTTAGGTTTGGGTTAGTGAGTGAGGAAATTGTTTGTGGGCTAAGGGGGTAATGACTTCCCCACCTTATCTTGTTTATATAGACAAACCCTTAAATCAATTTAGTGCAGTGTACAAGTATATAAAAAAAGTAACATTCAAGCATCATTACAAGAATGAACCTTATACTAATGCTATGCACACATACCTTGGCTCCAGCACTCTCAACAGTAAATAGAAAATGAAATGAAATAGACACGTGCTTAAATGTAAAGTCTAAATCATTTTTAACATTTACAATCAACTTTTTACTGTTGTGTTAAAAATGTATATACAGTGAGTCAAATAAGAAGATAAATGCTACAGAAATTCAGATTTTCAATTCAGCCACCTGCAAAAATACAGGTTAGTAGTTCACTCAGTTTTGCCACTGGAATGTAGCAAATGTGAGGGCTTCTTGGCTCTGTTTTCTTGAGCAGAGTCCAAGGCCACTTATGTGTCCACTGCAGCAAAGATTCCTTGTTGTCAAGTTTGTACAAAAAACAAAGAAGAAATTTAATCAAAAATGTAAACTTTTAAAGAGAGTAACTTACCGTCCTTCCCCGGCAACGGCGCCAAAAAAATTTGATTGAGATGGACCTGCACACAACATACAGTATTTCAGATTTTAAGATTAAAGAGTGCAAGGTGCTCAATTCTACCGCAATAGCAAGTGGCTATGCGAGTCGTGATCCACAAGGAGGGACTAGCGATAGAAGCTTTTCTAGCAAGTTTTCTTTTAAGATACAAAGCATGGTTAAAATTCTTCTTTTAGTTCTTGTAAAGAAAAAGAGAAAAATTAAGTTAAGTGAGTTAGGAAGAAGATGGTAGATTAAGAAGATGGAAAAACTAGAAATGATATGTACAAAGAAATAGAAAAGGAATGATAAAAGAAGTGGTAGATTGTGGTGTTCTAAACTAAAAAATCAAAGAAAAGGAAGAAACTAAAAGTTACTTACCCTTTTTGTGCTCATATACCTTGGATTCGTAGCTACGACTTACCTTATCTTTGAAGGCAATCAAGCATGGCATGTAGGATCTTCCCCATTCCTGATCTACACTAAGAATAAAATGGCAAGCTATACTAACAAGAGAATGATTGTTCATCACCATAGGCCATCAAGGGCACTTGCAATGGCGAAGCAGTCTCGAGGCTAACAGATTCACTTGGATTGCTACACATTAGAGGAGAGTAAACGAAAACAAGAGTAAAGAAGAAAAAGTAACTTTGATTCAATTCAAATAACAATGGAAGAAGAGATCACTTACACCGGTGTCACCTGCAGTACAAGCTTGCTCTCATTCCTATTCCTCCATGAAAGTATCATCTCCTCTCAGTTACATAAAGAAAATAAAAATTACATGAAAGAAAATAAAAACCTAAGTTACAAACTACAAATTAGCCTAAGTTCTACTCTCTGCTTGGGTCGTCCCCTTGTCTTTGAGATTGCAGGTATTTATAG
>JAVJIF010024838.1:42500-47830 GCA_038442645.1 Agave tequilana | reverse complement strand
TCACTTGATCTTCAATATTGCACTTTGAGCCCAATTTGACTTGTCTTGAATCCAATACACCTTCCTTTAGGGAAGTATCAACTCTTTAAGATATGAACCTGAAACATACTTAAACAACAGTTGATATTAGTACAAATAACTAATATGTTTTTAATCATCAAAAAAAACACTAAACATGGGTTGATTGTAACCTTGGGCCAACAATCTCCCCCTTTTTTGATGATGACAAAACATATGAGTTATTAAACAAATAAAAGAGGAAAGAGCTTGGAAAGCTCCCCCTTAAACAATGCTATGTATTTAACATGAATATGAACAACTATGTAAGCATACATAAAGCATTGAAAAATATCATCACCAAAATAAACTATCATAAGGAATAACAAAATTTAAAACAAACAACATATATTTTCTCCATATATTTTCTCCCCCTTTTTGTCATACATCAAAAAGGGTTAAAAAAAATTTTAAGACAAAACAAAACAAACATATTAGAAACCAAAACAAAACAAACTAAGATATTTTAAGTATCAATCTTACATACATCAATTCACCACAAATAAATGAAATCTTGCATAATCTAAAGGTTTTGTGAAATATCTGCAAGTTGAAAATCTGTGGAAACAAATCGATATCAATGTCACCTTTTTCAAGTGATCTCTAAGAAAATGATATCTAATGTCTATATGTTTGGTTTTACTATGTTGATTAGCATTTTTGGTCATGTGATAGCACTAGTATTATCACAATAAATCTTAACATGATCAAAATGTAAATCAAAATCGAGAAGAGTATGTTTCATCCAGAGTACTTGTGCACAACAGCTCCGGCTGCTACATACTCCGCCTCGGCGGTTGAAAGGGCTAACACTATTTTGCTTCTTGGAAGACCAAGCACAAGACAATTGCCCAAGAATTGGCAAGTGCCACTTGTGCTCTTCCTATCTACCTACAACCGGCATAGTCGGCATCCGAATAACTAGTCATGGTAAATTGGTTAGTTTTCGGATACCACAAACCTAAATCAATTGTGCCCCTAAGATACCTAATTATGCGTTTTACCGCTATAAGTGTGATTCCTTAGACATAAATGATTGAAAACGTGCACATAACATAACGAAAACATTATATCCGGCCTACTAGCCGTAAGATAGAGTAAACTACCAATCATGCTACGAATAATTTGATGTCTACTTCCTTACCTTGTTCGTCCTTGTCAAGTTTCGTAGTGGTTGCCATGGGAGTCTTTGCTACTTTGGATCCTTCAAGCCCGAACCTCTTGATGATTTCTTTGTGTGTACTTGGCTTGGTTGATGAATGTCCCATCACTACGTTGCTTGATTTGAAGTCCAAGGAAGAAGTTGAGCTCCCCCATCATAGACAATCTCGAATCCTTTTTCATGCATGACTCAAAATTCTTGCAAGTGAACATTAGTAGATCCAAAATAATGTCATCAACATAAATTTGAACTATGAGGATATCTTGATCTATATGTTTGGTAAATATGTTTTATCAACTTTTCCTTTCTTAAAATCATTTGAAATCAAAAATGAAGACAATCTTTCATACCAAGCCTAGGGGCTTGTTTTAAACCATAAAGAGCTTTATCTAATTTAAAAAACAAAAATCCGGATGTGTAGGATCAACAAACCCGGGGGGTTGTTCAACATACCCTTCCTCTTCAATAAAACCATTTAGAAAAGCACTCTTTACATCCATTTGAATAACTTAAAATCTTTAAATGAGCATATGCTAAGGTCATCCGTATGGCTTCGAGCCGTGCTACGGGTGCAAAGGTTTTCTTCAAATCGATTCCCTCGATTTGAGTGTAACCTTGGGCAACTAACCTAGCCTTGTTTCTAACTACATTACCCGATTCATCCAACTTGTTCTTAAAGATCCATTTAGTACCAATAGTTGGTCTATCTTGGGGCCTAGGAACAAGATGCCATACTTGGTTGCGCTCAAATTGATTGAGCTCCTCCTGCATAGCAAGCAACCAATATGAATCGGCCTCGGCCTCGAGGACATTTTTAGGTTCTATGTGTGAAATAAAAGCAAATTACCACAAAAATCTTGAATCTTAGAGCGAGTGGTTACCCCTTTTGATACTTCACCTATGACGAGGTCCTTGGGATGATGAGGATTGAATCTCCAATCCTTGGTAGTGGTTGAGAGGGCTCCTCTTCATTTGCTTGATGTTCATTTCCTTGAGCCTCTTCCACTTTGGCTTCACTTCCATCATCATCCTTTGGCTTGTCTCCCATGGTAGAAGCATCCTCCAAGTCACTTTCTCCAACCCTTCATCTAAAGCATCAATTTCTACACAATTCTTAACAAACTTTTTAGATTTCCTCAAATTTAACATGAATATATTCTCAATAGTCAAAGTTGACCTATTGAAGACTCTATAAGCCTTACTAGTATTTGAGTAACCTACAAAAATAGCCTCATATGATCTAGCATCAAATTTTCCCAAATTAATATTTGTATTTAAAACAAACTTTGCAACCAAACACTTTGAAATAAGAAACATTAGGTTTTCTAAAAAATACATCTCATAAGATGTCTTAGTAGTATTTTTACATAGGAAAACACGATTTGCAATGTAACATGAAGTATGAACGCCTCGGCCCACAAATAATGTGGTAGACCATATTCATTTAACATTGTCCTAGCCATCTCTTGTAAGTACGATTTTCCGCTCAACTACTCCATTTTGTTGTGGAGTTCTAGGACAGAAAGTTCATGTTTTATTCCATGTTCCTCACAAAAAGTGGTAAGGGAAGGTAAATGAACTCACCTCCTCTATCACTTCTTATTTTAATTATGAGGAGTCATTTTCCTTCAACTCTTTTCTTAAAGGCTTGAAATGTGAAAAGGTTTGACTTTTATGTTCAAGAAAATAACCCAAGTAAAACGCGAAAAATCATCTACTAAAACATAAGCAAATCTACTCCCACTTAAACTTTGGTTTGTGTAGGGCAAATAAATCCATGTGGATTAGCTCCAATGGACGTGATGACATGATATCCTTAATTGATTTGAATGAGGACTTAGTTTGTTTTCCCAAATTGACATGCGTCACAAACTCGGTCCTTTTCAAAGTTCAATGAAGGAATACCCTTCACCATTCCTTAGAGTTAAGCCTAGAAATATGGTCAAATGAAACGTGACCTAATCTCCTATGCCATAACCAAGAGTCGTCATCGAGGGCTTTTAAACATGTTATATTACAAGACATATTTAGCATATCTATCATATATACATTACTTTCACGAAAACCGGAAAATACACAAACATTAGAATTTTGTCACTATTTTACAAGCAATATCATCAAAAATAACATTAAATCCTTTATCACATAATTGACTAATGCTCAAGAGATTATGCTTGAGCCCGTCTACTAAACTACATTTTCATTAAAGGAGAAGTGCCAAGCTTTACATTACCAATACCAATGATTTTACCCTTGGCGTCATCTCCGAAGGTGACGGTGCCACCTTCATGATATCTTGATAGGGTTGCGAAATTGTTGATGTCCCAAGTCATGTGCCTTGAGCAACCGCTATCAAGATACCATAAACCTCTACGTCTTTGAGCTTTGGAAAGTACCTACATCATTTAAAACAATAGTTGATTTTGGTACCCAAACTTCTTGGGTCCTTGAAAGTTAGTGTTACGAACCCAAACATTATGAGATGATGCACTTAGTCTATCATAGCAAAAATTAGCTAAGTGTCCTTTCCGTCCACAATGTGAACATGTGTACACTTTTCTATACATAAATGCATGGTGTGTATGTGAAGTGTGAGCATGCTTTGGGGTTTACCATGATGCATAGGTTGTGTAGTATGTACATGAGCATGAGCATGAGCATGATGAACATTTTTCTTAGGAGCTTGTTTCTTAGGAAACATATTCTCCATCTTCTCTTATCAAACTCACTACACTTTTTCAAAACAACATCTAATGAGTCTAATCTTTCCTTAGCATGGCAATCTCATTAGAATCTACAAATGGGGTCTTTCCTTTACAAGCAATCTTATATTTTTCAAAATCATTTTTAGTGGAAACTAAAGAAGAATGCAAGTCATTATTTCTTTAGAAAGATTTAACACTTGAATACTCAAAGATTCATTATCCTTTTTCATTTTCAAGTACTTTTCTTCATGAAGTCATAATTTTGAGAAGTTCTATAAATGCTTCACTTAACTCATCCATGGATAAATCTTCATCAAAAGAAGTTGAGGGGGTTACCTTGCTTGTGCTCTCATTTGCCATGAAGCACATATTGGCGGTGTCGATCTCCTCCTCGGATTCACTTTCGTCATCCCATGTTGCTTTCATAGCCTTCTTCTTGTATGGCTTCTTGGATGAAGATGGCTTCACTTGGTCCGGACACTCCGCTACTATGTGTCCCGGCTTTTGGCAATTAAAGCAAATGATCTTCCTTTCTTCCTTGCCTCCTTGCCATCTCCTCCGTCCTTGAACTTTGCCTTGTTGTACATCCTCCGGACGTTTTGACTAGAAGTGAGAGCTCCTCGTCATCTTCTTCTTCATCATCTTCGTCGGAGTAAGTAGCATGACTTTTGAAGGCAATAGTCTTCTTCTTGGAGGGTGCCATGTCCTCCCTTGCCTTCCTCTCCATCTCATGGGTTTTTAAATTCCCAATGAGTCCGATGAGCTCAATCTCATCTTTATCATTGATTTCCTTCAATGTTGTAGCTTTCACTTCCCATGATGGAGGAAGAGCCCGGATGATCTTTCTCACCCTTTGGTCGTTGTTGATGTCTTCACCTAGAGAAGAAGCCCATTAGTAATCTTAGTAAATTTAGTGACCATATCATCTATGGTTTCATGTTCTTGCATGCTAAAATTTTCATATTGGGACCGAAGAAGGTCTATCTTGGCCCTCTTCACTTGTGATGTCCCCTCATGTGTTACTAGCAAATAGGTCCAAATCTCATAGGCGGATTTGCAATGGATGACTCTAGCTATGTCATCATCATTGAGGGCTTGTAGGAGTGCATAATGAGCCCTAGCATTGGCTTCAAACTCCTTGGTCTCAATTTCGGACCAAGTAGATTCATCACCATCGGGGCACTAAATTGTTTAGTCACGGCCTTTGCAACTCGGCTACCTAGAGATTGCAAGAAAACAGTCATCTTAACCTCCATATGGGAAGTTAAGTCCATCAAACTTAGGGGTGTCTTAATACATCGGCCATGTTTACTATGTGGAAATGAATGAAATGATTAGCAATATGAGGATCTCTCTAAGGTTGTTAAGCCAAATCCTAGAGTCCAAGCTCTGATACCAATTGAAAT
>JAVJIF010024838.1:35000-37500 GCA_038442645.1 Agave tequilana | reverse complement strand
GATTTTTATTTCATAGTCTTTGGAATTGACGGTCTTTTGAATCGGAGATTTGCCTTTGTCGGTACTCATTTTGAATTTGTGGTTAAGAATTCACGAGTTAGGAAATCATGTAAGGATTATTTGAACCTTTAAGATACTCTATATCAAATCAAAAATAGAAAGAATGGCTTGCCATCTAGCAAAATTTGCTTAGATGCAATATTTTGAACATCTTTTTCAAGAATAAATTTAGCGGATTGACATCAATTCGGAGAAGGAATTTTTTATTCAGAAGATCATCTTGGAATTTAAAATACATTGAACAATAAAAAGAATTTCCTTTTTGATGGTGGAGTAAGATTTTGAGGACCGAGCCATACACCAGAATGAAATCTAACCAGTTGCTCATGAGATGTTTGTTGAAATCTTTGTTTCAGTATGCCACCATATCCTATATCCGATGCATCTGTTTCAACTATCATGAATGCATGAGGATGAGGAATGCATAGACATGGTAATGAATGGACTTTCTCTTTAATTTGTTTGACTATTTGAGTATGCTTATCAGACCATGCTAGTGGATTTTTTTGGAGTCTTTGAAATAGTGGTGCACAAATTATTCGTATTTTTTTTGGGATGAAATCAGATACGTAATTTAAACATCCTAAAAATCTTTGTAACTGGGTTTTATCTTTAATTTCATCGGGAAATTTATTTGCAAATTCTATTGATCTATTGATTGGTGTTATGGTTCCCCTATGAGTATTGTGAATTTAGAATTGTGAATTGTAATATTTATGATACAAACAATTTCTGATATATGAATCCCTTAATAGTTGAAATGAAGTTAGAGTCGGAGGGTTCAGTGGTTGATATGGTGATTTCATTTAATGAGAAAGGTAACTCTTCTTCCGATATGGTTGCAATTTCTTTTCCTTTATCGAGTTGAGTCTGAATAAGGCACATTTGGGTTTCGTATGCTAAATTTTTTGTTTCTATTTGGCTTAAATATTCTTTAATATTCTTAATTTCACCTTTTAATAATTTTATTTTTCTGTTCGAAGTTCATGAATGCAATTTGGTGGGGCTTCAAGGTTGTATTTACGGGATAGGTCTCAAAAAGTTTTGAGATACTAAAAGGTTGAATTAGTTATCCGTATTGTCTTCTTCATTGATTATTAGGGTTTTCAATTTTTCTAAATGTTCCTTTTGTTTTTTCCGGGTCTGGATCTGTTGTATCATATCGAATATCAATTCTTTTGAATCTTTTTTAAATTTTTTGCCTTAGGTAATTTTAGAGTGTTTCTTGTTTTAATCATATTAATTTGTTTACATGTACACGTATGGTCACTAGAACTTGAAGAATAGTAAAATCCATCATCTTCAGATATTTTATTAATTTCAGAATAGAGTTGTAATTTTTCTTTAAATTTTTCTTTTATGTTTGAATCTATATCTGATAGATTGTCTATGATTTCATTAATTCTATTTTTGCCTTTTAATTTACATTTACTTGCGATGTGACCAGGTTTGCAACATATATAACAAGTAATTCTTTTAGATTGATAATAATCTTCGTTTGAATGTTTTTGAGAATATTTGTATTTCTTTGGCTTATGCTTTTTATAAGGAATCATTTTTTGTTTGTGTTTCTTTTCTATTGAGGGAGCTTTTATTCCTGTGATGCCAAATGCTTCACAGAAAGGGCCCATTTCTTTTCGTTTATTACCGTATTTGGCTTGAAATTTTATTTCTGACAGGCTAGTAGTGCTTCCTTTTTAACGAATGCAAATAATTAACCGTATGTAATAGTACTAAAATCAATATTATCATCTTCAATTCCCATGGCCTTTTTAATACTGGTGAAAACTCGTTGTGAAAATAAATTGGGTAGACCTGTAATAAATTTTTCTTTCCAAAAAGATTTGGTTGAATCGGACCGTTTTAACATATGAGTTAGAAACATATCTTTGTACCATCGAAAATCAGAAGGGTTGGACATCGAAGGTTAGTAAGGAATATTTTTGAAGATCCTAATTCTTCTGCAGGGTTTCCTACAAAATGTGTTTGCTATTGTGACGATGAGAAAACTAGTAGAATCATTTCTCCTAGTAATTGTTCCCTGAGCATCTTCTACTTCTATTTCGTGATTTAAAATAGTTTGTTTGTCTTCTAGGGTCAATGAGTTATCCCACCAATATTTTAATTGACCAGTGAATCCGGTGACAATGTAAACAGTGGCATTTTGTTCTTGTAGTCGGTTTGTTTTGTAGGCAGTTACTGCCATACCAATTTCCTGTAAAGTGTTTAATATTTCATATTCACTTTGCCATCAATATTCTATTCATAAACTAAAGTACCATCGTAAGTTGACTTGAATATTGCTCGTTCTTCATATTGAATATCTGGAAGGGTTGGCCTAGGATATATAATTCCTAGTTCTTCCTTTACGCCAATAATTTTGTATGAATTGTATGCTGCTTGTATTTTCGATGAATTCTATTAATTTCTAAATCTTGAT